>JASDDO010000026.1:299100131-299260253 GCA_030015575.1 Agapanthus africanus
ACCGGATCAGGATCTCATATCTGTAATTCTTTGCAGGCATTGAGAAACCGTAGGTTTTTGAAGGAAGGTGACATGACCCTCAGAGTTGCGAACGGAGCTAGCATGGATGCTAAAGCCGTGGGGGACTATCACCTAGGAATGTCAGATGGACATGTTTTGGTTTTGCGTAATTGCTTTTTTGTACCCAACGCAACTTGTAATATCATTTCTGTATCTTTGGTTTCTAAAGAAGGTTATGAATTTGCGTTTGTAAGTAATGTTGTAAACATTCACCTTAATCAAGTTCTGATTGGGTCAGGTACACTGAGCAATGGTATATACGTATTAAACCAACCACAGATTTTCAATGTCCAGAATACACACAAAAGAAAGTCTCCAGATATCAATCAGGCTTTCTTATGGCATTGTAGACTGGGTCACATCAATGAGACACGGTTGACTAAGTTACATAAAGAAGGATACTTGGATCCGTTCGAGTATCAGTCTTATGCCACTTGTGAATCTTGTCTCATGGGAAAGATGACAAAGACTCCGTTCACTGGACACGGAGAAAGAGCGAGCGAGCTCTTGGGACTCATACACAGTGACGTGTGTGGTCCAATGTCTACACATGCACGAAGCGGTTATTCATACTTCATTACTTTCACAGACGATTTCTCCAGGTATGGACATGTCTTCTTAATGAAGCACAATCCGAGGCTTTTGAGAAATTTCGGGATTATAAGAATGAAGTAGAAAAACAAACCGGCAAAAGTATCAAGATTCTAAGATCGGATCGAGGTGGAGAATACTTAAGTGCCGAGTTCCTAAATTACTTAAAAGAGAATGGGATTCTCTCTCAGCGTACTCCTCCATACACTCCGCAACATAACGGTGTATCGGAAAGGAGGAATCGAACCCTATTGGATATGGTTCGTTCCATGATGAGTAAGGCTGAGTTACCGCGATCTTTCTGGGGCTATGCACTAGAAGCAGCTGCATATCTCTTGAACAAAGCTCCTACCAAGACTGTGCCTACCACTCCATATCAGATGTGGAGTGGGAAGAAACCCTGTCTTAAGTACCTTAAGATATGGGGATGTCCAGCTTTTGTAAAAAAGCAGCATGCGGACAAGCTCGAGGCACGTTCAGTACAGTGTAAGTTTGCTGGGATACCCAAAGAACTCCAGGGGGTATCTGTTCTATTCCGCTGAGGGACAAAAAGTTTTTGTTTCTCAACATGCCCGCTTCTTGGAAACTGAGTTTTTGGAAACCCAGATAAGTGGGGACGCAATAGAACTGGAAGAGATTCCAGAACCACAAGCTATTACTGAAAACTTGGAAGAGCCAGAAGGTTCAAAAGAACAGGACATTCCTATGCCGCTCCGCAGGAGTAGTAGGCAGTCTCATCCGCCCGAGAGATACTACGGTTTTCTCATAGACGGGGATCGAGAGGATTGCATCATAGATTATGATGAGCCTACTAGCTTCCAGCAGGCCGTTCAGAGCGTTGACTCGGTAAAATGGCTGGATGCAATGCGGACCGAAATGGAGTCCATGTACACCAACAAAGTATGGACGTTGGACATTGCTCCAGACGGGGTAAAACCCGTAGGATGCAAGTGGATCTTCAAAAGGAAGATTGGTGTAGATGGACAGGTTGAGACCTATAAAGCTAGACTTGTAGCAAAGGGTTTCCGTCAAAGACCTGGCTTGGACTACGACGAAACCTTTTCTCCAGTGGCTATGCTGAAATCCATTCGGATCCTTCTTGCCATTGCTGCCTTCCACGATTATGAGATTTGGCAGATGGACGTAAAACCGCTTTTCTAAATGGAAATTTAGAGGAGTGTGTCTATATGGATCAGCCAGAGGGTTTCATTCAGAGTGGGAGCAGCGGAAAGGTGTGCAAGTTGCTTAAGTCCATCTATGGACTAAAGCAGGCATCGCGGAGTTGGAACATCTGTTTTGATGAGACGGTCAAGAATTTGACTTTATCAAAAATCCAGATGAACCGTGCATCTATAGTAGATTTGTAGCGAGAACTGTGGTATTCCTTGTTTTATACGTGGATGACATTCTCTTAATAGGAAATGACATTCCTATGCTACAATCTGTCAAGGGTTTCTTGTCACACAGGTTCTCCATGAAAGACCTGGGTGATGCCTCTTACATCCTGGGGATCCGGATCCATCGTGATAGATCCAAGAGGATATTAGGACTTTCACAGTCCAGGTACATCGACACCGTACTGAAAAGATTCAGTATGGAAGATTCCAAGCGCGGTAACCTACCGGCTTGTCACGGGATCACCCTCTCTAAAGAGATGTCTCCCAAGACTGATTTGGAGAGGGATCGCATGTCTATTATACCCTACGCTTCTGCGGTAGGCTCTATAATGTATGCGATGTTGTGTACCAGACCGGATGTAGCTTATGCACTGAGTGTAGTAAGCCGGTATCAGTCAAACCCTGGGGAGAAACATTGGATAGCGGTAAAGAACATTCTCAAGTACCTGAGGAGGACTAAGGAGATGTTCTTGGTGTATGGCGGAAAAGACCTCCAGATTGAGGCCTTTGCTGACTCCAGCTTCCAGAGTGACAAGGATGATTCCAAGTCCATGTCGGGTTTTGTCTTTACCCTCAATGGAGGGGCGGTGTGTTGGAAGAGTTCCAAACAGGAAACCGTTGCAGACTCGACTATGGAAGCGGAATACATCGCTGCATCTGATGCCGCAAAAGAAGCTGTCTGGATAAGGAAGTTCTTAAAAGAACTTCAGGTGGTTCCGTCCATTGTTGACCCAGTACCTCTGTATTGCGACAACAACGGGGCTATAGCTTTAGCAAAGGAACCCAGGTCCCATCAGAGATCCAGGCACATCTTGAGGCGGTATCACCTGATCAGGGAGATCGTGGATCGCAAGGAGATCGAGGTTCGGAGGGTTGCTTCAGAAGAGAACACTGCAGATCCATTCACCAAGGCCCTACCCCAGACTCAGTTCGAGCGGCTGATCGAGATGATAGGTCTTCGATACGCCAGTACATGGCCTTAGTGCAAGTGGGAGATTGTTAGTGTATATGCCCTAGAGGCCATTACTGTATCATACTAGTTTGTATATTACTTGATGGAAGCTTGGGATATTCACCTTGTATAAACAATCTTGCTCAATATAGTAGTATGCTACTTGGTTTGTTTCTACTTCAATGTGTACTTGTGTTTATTTCAGTATATCACTTATACGCATTAGTGGAGCCCTTAGGATCTTTGCTTGATTACCAGCGTTGTGATGGCAGTCACACTAGTAGGGGCTGGGTAATCTATAGGCACATCCTTATACAGGTCCCTAGTCGTAGGACTATCGAGACAGGGCATCGATACTCCGGAGTAGACTAGCGTATGCGCTTCTCATCCCAGTGTGGGAGATGGTCTGTCCCACAGCCATCAGTACGTCGTACTGGAGATAGTATACGGGTGCTCGTTGGGTTACGAGTACACTGGACAGGACTCGTCGGGAACTGACAGGTTGGTATTATACCTATCGTCAGTTATCAGTTCCCAGGTGACATGAGCACAGCTTAGTCCGCTGACTTGACACTGACACTTCGCCTCGAGTGTGTTCCCACTGCACTTTGATCACTACCCTACCACGGCTCAAAGGAGTCGTGCAAACAGGTGGTGGTTGGGTGCAGTCCCGAAGCACTTGGAGGCAGTGACGGTTAGACAGGATTCGTCTCTCCCGGTATTGGGGGTTGACATCGCGCTGTGTCTAGGAGAGCCATTACACGAGTAGTCCCTGGCCAGGGCAAGCTGTAAGCCCGCGGGGGCGCCCCGGCCGTCGATCCGACACCGGAAACGCGGAAAACAAAAACTTTGCGAACTTTGCAAAACGGCACCACCGCGGACTTTTTTACCCGGATCGGGCCATTAACCTAGCTAGCTAGCAAAATAGAAAAGAGTAGAGAAGTTATACCAAGCGATCCGTGTCCTTCGGTCTTCATCTCCACTCCGATCTTTTGCGGAATCTCCGTCACCTTCTCGCTCGTCGGAAAGGGGCACCACGTAGCCGGAATCTTTTACGGGCTCCCGCCTCTTGACCGAGGCAACTCGGGCGCGAAGTTGGCTAGCCGACGCGTCCAAGACTTGCTATAGAATAGTGTAGAAGCTTGTCTCTTTTGGGGTTTAAGAGGTTGCCATGGTTGGAGGAATTTTGCACAAAGAAATTTCATGGATGGATGCTAAAAAATGAGCATCTCAAAATGAATTGAGCTCGGCCAGAACAGAATGGTGCTCACTGGAATAATGAAGAAGCAAGCTCACACATGTAATGAATGTGTGTAAGAATTAATCCAAAAAGAGAGAAAGAAAAATACTTCACACAGCAAGCATAAGGGGGGGTCCACCAAATATCATATGAAGAAAATATGCACACAAATTAAACCTTTCTCCATCCAATCTAAAACATACAATTTCCTTGCTGGAAAAAATTGGCCGGCCCCACAAAGGAATTGGTGGGAAAATGGATGAATGAATTAACAAAGGAGAAAAGGAAAATCCAAAAAGAATAATGGTCACAACAATTTCCTTTTCAACTCAAATCAAACAACCATCAAATAAATGCAAAGAGATGGACAAGAATGGAATATCATGATGAAGAGGTCACACTCATGCAAAGAAACCCCTCACAAAATGTTAATTGCAAACTTGCAATTAACACCCTCCAACAAGAAAGTCCGACCGAGAAGGAATGAAGGAAAACCGGTCGGAACGGAATGCAAACTGGCAACTTCAGAAAACCGATCCCGTAATAAATTACAGGAAAACCCCGCTACTGCAAATACATGCCCGTATTTGTATTCCCACTGAACACAAATGCAAAGAGACAAAACTACACTATCAAATACTAGAATCCGGCTTAAGCCAAAGCCGGCTAGTAAAAACCGTCCGATCACGATCCGTGCAATACCGCACTTATCTGATCGAACCCTGCCATATCTCCATACGGCCTCTACAGCGTTTCGCCCGAAACTTGAGTAACTGTCTGTGTGGTGGACTCTAAAGACTCGTCAATACTGTGGCTGTGGATTTAACCACTAGCACGTCAGAGGTATAAGCCAATACGTGACGGGCCACCAGGTATCGACCAAAAGGGACGTCGATGAGCGAACTCATCCTGACACCCTACTGAGCCTGTCAGTGACAATATCCGTACAGTCCGGTCCGTTCGTCTATGAGCATCGCATGGCGGGCCTAGGGGGTTGGTAAAAGTCAGACCCCCAAAAGCGGTACAAGTCGTGTCGGAGTGTAGCCCAGAACACCCTGAGATACTACTGGAATACCTACCAGCAAATCTCCTGCCTTGGCCAAGGACTTTTCATGATCTGGCTCTCCTAGACACAGCACGACCTCACCCCCAATACCGGGAGAGACGAACCCCTGCAGATCCGCTCACTGCCTCCATGTGGCTCGGGACTGTACCCAACTAAAACCTGTTTGCACGACTCCTTTGAGCCGTGGTAGGGTAGTAATCAAAGTACAGTGGGAACTCACACGAGACAAATGACGATCCCAGGTCGATGAACTAACCTGTACACATGTCACCTGGGAACTGCTATCTGACGTCTGGTATATCCCAACTAGCAGGTTCCCGGCGAGTCCTGTCCGGTGTACTCATAACCCAATGAGCACCTGTATACATCTTAGGTGAACCAACTGACACCAGTGGCTTGTGAGACCGGCCACCGCCCCTCGTCGGGGTCTCGACTGTATACACTAGTCTACTCTGGAGAAACGATGCCCTGTCTTGAATCTCCCACGACTAGGGACCTTTTAAGGATGTGCTTGTAGACCCCAGCTCCCACTTATATGATCGCCCTCATACTGCTGGATGTCAAGCAAGAATCCTAGGGGCTTTATCAACGTGTAATAGCGACTCGAAAGGTCACCTAAAGCAGTACACGATGATAAAGATAAACCAGATAGCATACTATCATCTCGAGTAAGACTGTCCTACTGGGACAGGTCCTCCCCTCAATCATTGCAATCACGTGCCTGTGATCCAATAATTGACTCTGAGGGCACTATCTCCAACACAAGCGAGATATACTGGTAGGTTTCCAGTGTTATCTCAGGGTGTTTTGGGCTTCACTCCGACACGACTTGTACCGCTATTGGGGGACTGACGTTTTACCGCCCCCTAGGCCCGCCATGCGATGTATCAGACGAACAGACCGGACTGTACGGAGAATGTCACATTCAGACTCAGTAGGAGTTCAGATGGGGTTTCACCTCGTCAGCCTTCTTGTCGGCATCTACCTGGGGACCGTTACGCACAGCTAGTGCCGCTTGCGGTCTGTGGTTAAACCCACTGCCAGCGTAGTGTCGAGTCTTTAGAGTCCCACACAGAGGGTATTCGCCTCTGGGCAAAACAGAGTAGAGGTTGCATGGTTTTGCGACAGGGTTCGTTCTCATCCGCGCACTTGTGCACGTTTGGAGTCCGGACGGATTATACTGGCAGGCTCTGGTTTGAGCCAGATACTGGTATTGTATTTGGGGTTGCTTTTATCTCTCAGTATTCATGTTCCTCGGAACAAGAATGCAGGTGTGTATGCACAGTTCTTTTTGAGGAGGAGGAAGATGATTTTTCATTAGGGTTTCGGAACGGGTGCGTATGCACAGTTGACAGTTGTATTTTTCCAAACCCTAATGGATTTGTATTATATCATTTAATAATATATAATAAAATGAAATTGTGTCATGGTTAGTTTTTGTTGACTTGTTGACCATGGTTGACTTGTTGACCATGGTTGAACATTTGACCATTATCATTACAAGAGAAAGATGCTCTTGATTCTTGCATTTTCATTTAATGCTTGTAATGATATTAGTCATTCTAAAACTTTCCATCAACCTTTTCATTTTGATTATTATTATTTGATAATTCATTTTCTTTTTGCATTATGGTTGCAAGAAAGGAAATGAGAGCTCATTCTATCATAACCTCTCTCTCTCCTCATTTCATCTTCTTCTTCCTCTAGCAAAGAGAAACCTTCTCATGTGTTGAGAATCATTCTCTTTAAAAGGAAAAGCAAACCCTAATCACTCTCTACTCATTCTAGGATGAAGGTTTAGCAAGCCGGAAATCCTAGTTCACTCAAAGATCGAGGAAGAGCCCAAAGTCGAACCTTCGAGGTGGATCCATCTTCGACGGGAGAAGGCGACGAAAAGAGAACCATCAACCTCTACAAGGTTTGAAGAAGAAGGAGTTCAAGTTTAGGTATAACCATCTTCCATAGTAGCTAACTCTCTTTAGCAAGTATACTAGTTTTAGTTTAGACAACGATCCCGACCTTGTTTAGTCCATATTGCCTCTTGCGATAAAAATTCGTTTTTTATACCGTTTCCGCCTCCCCGTAAGCACCGGGGATCGCAATATGGACTTACACTCCTAAAGGCAGTCGAGCCCGGCGGTCGCTCGGCTATCCCCAGCGGGCAGCTTCCCTGCCGCAACGCCGGGGATCAGAAAGCCCTCTCAGAGGCAGTCGAGCCCGAGAATCTCTCGCTCGGCTATCCTTCAGGACAAAAGCCCTCGCCAAGAGGCACCGGGCGGTAACCCTGCCCAGCCAAGGGTCCTTGGTAGGCTTCTACAGCCCCTCCCGTGCCAAGGACCAAAATCCTCCCAGAGGCAGTCGAGTCTTTTCTCGGCTATCCCCGGCTGGTAGCATCCTACCAAGACCGACAGGGATCAAAGCCCTTGCCAAGAGGCACTGAGCAGTAACCCTGCTCGGTTCCAGTCCTGAAGGATCAAAGCCCTCGTAAGAGGCAACAGCACGACCTTACTGTCCGGTCGTTCCTGCCCAGTCGGTCCCGACGGGTAGCTTCCCTACCGCAACGCCCAGGATCAGAAAGTCCTCCCAGAGGCAGCTGAGCCCTTGCTCGGTTATTCCCGGCTGGTAGCTCCTTACCCGTGACACCAGGGATCGAAGCCCTCGCAAGAGGCACTCCCAAGCTGGTAGCCTCCCTACCTCAACGCCGAAGATCAAAAGCCCTCGCAAGAAGTAACCGGGCAGCTACCCTGCTTGGTCTAAATAAGGCGGACATCCCTCCGCCCACTACGCGCGGATGGCCCGAGTTGCCAACCGGGGGCATTAGTTCTATCCAAGTCTCGGGCGATGTCCCCTCGAATTCGGGGCCATGGAGACGCATGGGGACGCCTTCTCCTCAGCAGCACATGAATCAACTCGACGGACGATCGCTAGGCAGATAGCCGACCTGACATGGAGGCCCAACAGCGCAAGAAGAAAATTTTTACAAGTGTTCATCCGACCAAAAGACAAAAGCGCAAATCAAGGAAACCAAAGAAAGAAAAAGTTTTATTACTAAAAGGCGGTCTTTACAGAGGGTATTCTTGGCTCCCCAGCCTAACAAACTGCCCGGAGGCTTACAAAAGGGAGGCAAGGAAATATCAAAAAGGCTCAAGTCGCAAACCTCCTCCTCCCTGCGCCTCGCTTCCCTCGTCGCTGGGGGCTTCACCACCGGAGGTTTCGCCACCAGGGGCGCGCCTCATTCCCCCCATCGTTGTCGGCCGGAGGCCTTGCCACCGGGAGCGGGACCCGAGCACGGAGCTCGCCATCGGCGAAATCGGGAAGCTGTTCCTTCACGGCATCCATAGTCTTATTCCACGCGACGACAGAATGCTCACCGAGCTCGACGTAAAACTGCTCTGACGTCTTGTAATCGGCCACGGCTTTCCTGACCCGGGCCTCATCGGCCTGGACCGACAGAAGTGCCGCCTCGACATCCCTCCGGCTGGCATCTCTCTCCTTCTCCATGTCCGCGAAGCGGTTAGCCAGATCCGCCAGCTTCCTCTCGGTAACCCGGAGAGATGAACTTAGGCGAGGGCGGACTGTAACGTTTTGAAAATCGTTTCGGTGAAATTTCGAAAAAACGGTAAAATAAAGGGGTTTTCTGTAAAAAGTCAAAATGCAAATATCTTTATTATAAAATTAAATATACATATTCTAGCTATGTAATTGCTAGTATTTGGTGTTTATTGAGCTACTGGTGAAATTTCAAATTTTCTGAAATTTTTTCCGAAATTAATCATTTTAATATTATTTTAAGCCGTCACTAATACATTTAATTAGGGAAAATTACAAATTGGAATGAGTTGAAACAAATTTTGTGCATCATAATACATTAAACAAAATTTTATCATGTGGTTTTTGAAATGAAATGAAACTGCCAAACGGTGTTAGAAATTATTGAAGAAAAAAGGCTTTTTTGGTGAAATTAGTGTAAATGGATGTTTGGGGGTATAGCATTTATCATTTTCTATCAACCCATACCCATACCCACACTTACACACCCTCATTTATCTTTTCTCTTGGCTGAATTCAGCAGCCCCTCTCTCAATCTTTTCCCCACTTGTGTTGCAAAAGAAAAGAAAAGAAAAGAAAAAGGAAATGTAGAAATGAGAGTGGGCTTTGACTAAGTTGACTAGGCATCATTTTCCCCACCTCCCTCTCTCTCCACTTTCCCTCTACTTGCAGCCGAGACCCCCCTTCTTGCTGTCCAGATTTCCCCCCCATAACCCCATCTCATTTCCCCTCAAAAAAATGTCCAAATTCCATCAAAAATCAAGCTAAAATCCAAATCCGACTCCCACCCATTTTCCCTCATCTTCTTCAGCATGGATCTTGGTGCAAGGATTTCAAATTGGAGGTCTAGATTTCAAGTTTGATTCATGGTTGTGAGGTATAACTTTTGACCCATTGTTCAATTATTGGTTTAATTTCTTAATGAAGCTTATTAGGTGCTAATTTATGGTTTAATTGAAAGATGTGGGTTTGCAAGAGAAGATTTAGATTAGGGTTTGTGAAAATCTAATTAGGGTTTTGTGTTGTGAGACTATGGTTGTGTGATGTTTTTAGGCTCTTATGACATGTTAAAATAAGATTATTAGCTAGTTGTTAATGGTTAGTTTAAAAATTGTGTTAATTATGCTAATTTGTAAACTAGGTTTTTAAAATAATTATATTCTTGTGAGATAAAATTCAAATTAAGGTTTCATGTCATTATAAATATTATATTGAGTGGTTTAATGTATTTAGTTCATGAAAATCCAAGCTAAATTGTTATTTGTGCATTTTTGCTATAAAATTGTTAAAATTTGGGTATATTGTAAACTAGAATTTTGGAATTTATAGAAATTGATGAGAATAAATTATAGGAATGGTTTATATGACTTTGTTATGATATTTAGTGAATATTGTGGCCGCTAGATTCGTTTAAACATCAAGATGTTGATTAAAGCGGTTAATTTTGCTTATTAGGTTTTCGGAAAAATAGCTTTAAAGCGAATTTGAAGTTTTGGTGATTTTAACCCTATTTTATATATATAATTAAGGTGTTGTGAAACCACGATTGATACGTTTGAGTTTTCTCTCTCGATGGTTTGGCGTTTGTACGCCGACGTCGAGGGTTTTTGGGTTGATTTGTGAAAGCAACCATAGGTTTTGACCTATGTGGGATTCACGTGTCGTTTTTGGGTCATGAGTCGGATTTTAATACAACACGGTGCGTTATGATATGTAGGTACCCCATGTGGACTTCGAGACGACAAGCAAGCGCGTGGCGACGTCGGCACCGGCTAGCGAGGACCAGGTGAGTAGATTTATATCTACGGGGAGAAGTCGGGTGGATGGCGTATAGCACCCCCGCAGTCCGTAGTGTAGTTCATATATATATGTTTATACAGGTGTTTTATGATACGAGAATGTTCATTCATGTTATGTTTATGTGTTCATGGAGTACCTTTGGGTTAGTTGCGAAACCCTAGAGTAGTTGTTATACCCACATACGCACACACAGACTTGCATACTTTACTTTCTTGTGCGCAGATTGGGATGTGTATATATGTATATATGCGTGGGTATGGGATTATGCATATGTACATTCATATACACATGCATGGATAATGAGGATAGTACTTGGGATTTAAGACGAGTCGATGAGATTTGATTTGAGGCCGTGAGATTGGTGATATAGCAGGGTTCGTATTTGAGATACGACATGACGTTGTAGCGGGTCCTTGACGTAGGGTTTCACACACGTGCATGCATACTTAGGCGGTATCAGTATTGTACTAGACGTAGATCAGTATCCCGATCATGATATTTGATAAAGAGAATTCCAGATGAATAGTATGATGAATGTGATATTGACCCGTACCCAGAATTGGGGATGCCGTACGACGGATTTACGTACGAGCTATATCTTGATGATTGATCCGCACTCTTGACTTGGGATGTCTGATTATAGATATGGTATCGGATATGATATTATTGAGGCGGGATCACCGACTAATATATATACAGGTATGTATATGTATCGACTCAGATGTTAGGCGGTTTCCTTACCTGTAGTCCAGCTTGTTAGCTTAACCCTTTAGTTTAGTTTAGTTGTTAGATTAGATTCGATTCTTACCTATTTCAAAAACCAACGAATCGTGGGTATTTTAAAAGACAGCCAAAAGGATCCTACGGATATTTCAAAAGACGTATCTTTTCATAAAAACACCGTAGCCCCTACTTTCAAAACCCCATGATTCGTGTTATTTCAAAAGGCACCATTTGTATGACTTATATTAGATTAGTGCAGATTAGTTATAGTTGCGTCTAGTATTCAGCTCCCGCTCATTATTGTGGTTCGCTTCGCATCGCATGCTTATATTATGTTTCATACTCCATTATTGATATCATGCTGTTAGGACACCAGCACCATTACCGATGATGCGTATGTACCACGTACACTTACTTGCCGGCTCACACACATCTTCATTGGTAATTGCCATGTCACGTACACCTTAGAAAATATTATTGCTTGACATAGCGTACTTGCCTTATATGTTAGTTTAGACATTGTAGTTATTACCTGCTACTTCATGCATACTGTTATTCATTGTTATGCCGCATTCATGGATTCTCATGCATATATTCACTATTTTACGTGTTATTGAGGTTTGGATTCGAATTTCCATGAGATTTTCTGGATTTGGAGGAAAACCGCAAAAAACATAAATAAACCTTTTCTCTCTTTTAAAATAAAAAGTGCGGTTTTCCCATGATGTATGAGTCATCCACCATGAGTTTGCTGATGGATTTCGAGACCCAATTCGAGGAGTGGAGGAACCGTTTCGGGTACATGGTGGGCCCGGTGCGGTACCCCGGGGCAAGAGGAATGTGTTGTTGACGTTGAGCCCGGCAGGGGAGCACTACCGACCGGTGATATTACCCGACGCGTCGGATATCCGGAGGATACCGTCGTGGTCTTGAGATGGATGGTAGGGGCCGGCCTGGATTGACGGCGCCCTAGATATTGTGATTTGAGATATTGAGGTACAGCGATTGTGATACAGAGATATCGAGATATTTGGACACTTGTTTTGTGTCGATGCTGGGCACTGTTTTATGCTGATTTCATTTATGGTACCTCACTTTTAAAATACAGAAATCTCACTGATTTATGAAAGCAGTTTTCGTCAGTACATGCATTCTGTTCCATGCATTCATACCTCATTCATATGATATATTGCTACCTGAGGCACTGACACGGGCACATGAGATCAACTCGGGTTAGATATTACCCTAGCCATTGTTATAGGCTGCATGTTATTCATATATTTGAGGATATATTATGATCATTGACCTAGGTTGCGTTATTTATGCGATTTCTGTGCGTAGATGTTTTTCTACTCACGAGTTGGCAACTCACCCCCGTTGTGCCACAGTTCTTGCAGGTTTCACCGTACAGGTTTCATTACGGCTTTGCTGGCACTATTTCCATTTCCGTGTGACTTGCTAGTAGGTGGGTTTATTTGTATCGTACCCATCATTACATCTTGTATATTATTATTCTGTTGTATCTAGAAGTTCCATCAACCAAATATGTATTTATTTTTGAGATAGAGACCAGTGATATTATTCTTTCGACCTTAGAGTCGCGCGTATATTTCTGCGGATTTCTTGTGGTTTTGAGTTTCCTTTTGAGTTTTTGATCATCGCCGTTGGCGTTGTATATTATATTGCTTGTGTGGTTGTGATCGTCGTTTGACGAAGAGCTAGCTCCTGCTTGGGGATGCCTTTTATTGATTTCGTATACTATTCATGTTGTATCCCGTTTGGGAGCCAGTATTTACAAAGGAGACTCTGCCGAAATTTTCAGGAAATTTTTGATGTTTTTAAAATACCCGCATAATTCGGCTTATGCTATTGAAACTACTTGTTTTAAGTTGGTTTTCCTGCACTCTACATCTTTTCTTGGTTTGGATTTCTGGGTTTTCAGTTTACTTAGATTACGTACGCCTCGAGACGTTCGTAGTTTAAGTGCCGGTCATGTTCCGTACTTCGGGTCGTGACACGGACGCCTTGATTCGCTGAATTGGCAAGCTCCGCAGACCCCGCACGGGCTGCCAGAACATCGGCCCTGGCCCTCTCCAGGCGCAGGTTACGCCGCAGGGCCTCGACCTCCGAAGGGAATGCCTCTACCGGGCTCGGCGCGTGGAACGCCCCCTCGGCTTCCATATGAGCGGCGATGGCGCAATGATGAAGGACCTGACAGGAAGCGGGTGAGAAACCAGAAGTCACTCAGGCCAAAGAACGAGGGCCAAAGATGACGCGTGAAAGGGTTCGTACCTGGACGGCCCCCTGGGCTATAGCCTTCATTTGGGCCATCAGCGTACCGCGCGGAAGTCTCCCTCCTGCTGACTCTTCCATCCCGGCGAACAAGCCGGCAGCGACATATAGCCCGGACCGAATCATGGAGACGGCCTCTCCCTCCTGCACGGGGATCCCTTCAGGGACCATTAACGGTGATGCACGAGAGATTGTCCTTTTCCTCTTAAGGGAGACCCCGTCCTCGCCCCCCCTCCATCTCCCATCTGGAGCTCGGGTGACCGCAGGCGCCTCTGACCGCCGCCGGAAAAACCCCCAGGAGCCGCCAACGGGGCGGAAGACCCTGCCGCCGGCAAAACATTCGTAGCAGAAACTCGGCCAGTCGGGGGCACTCCCGCGTCACGGGCCTTCCTCCGGGATGAGCGACCCAAAGAGTGAGAACGAACCATGTATCCCTAAAAAGGAGGAGCGCCGAGCAGCCAAAACTTAGAACGAAGGTGAGATGAAGGTTTAGGGGCCATGGAGCAGGCCCCACCCCTATTTATCGCCATGAGCAACCTCATCCAACGGCGCCCTTCGTCTCTCGCCGAAACGCCTCCTCGCGTCCAAACGGCTTAGATTTCTCCACCTGTCGTTCCCACATTGGACCGTGCCCTTTCATGCGTCGCAGGTCTGCGCACGTCACGTCAACCAACTGACGCTCGATACGTAGACCGCCACTTCAGAGACAAGATACACGAATCGGCGCACCCTCCTTAAATGCAAAGATATCGCCCTGACTCGCTAGCGGAAAAGACAGCTCACGGCACGGGGACGCGTCCCGACGAAACCTTAGGAGGGAGCTTACCCCGGGTGGCCCGACAATCCACTCCTGACCCGACCCGATAGCTGGCCGGGACAAGAGCGGGGGGCTAATGATAATGCTCAATATTGGCGACCCTCAAGATCAGGACACGTGGCGAACGGCACGTCCCAGAACTCTGAAGAAAGGGCCCACAAAGGCAGGCCATGCCACCCCTGTATCCGTTCGGCCAGCGCAAGCTAGCCCTCCTCGGGAGTCCCCGCTCACTGGCTTCCTCGGCCCCTTAGCTCGCCTCGGGCTGCCGCCATACCAAATCTCCTCGGCCTTCTCGCTCGTCCCCGAGCCCCTTTGCCGAGGCGGTCTTTTTCGGCCCTCCGACCAGTTCCACTGCTCACATGCGTAACCGCCGCTCTGCGAATCTTACCATGCGCGGATTCTCCGCCAGAAACATCCCACGTTCCAAGCCTCCGCGATCCCCATTAATGGGCGATCCGCTCTCCATGCGGGCGAGACGTCGGGAGCGTAACTGCCGGCGAGATTCTCACGCCTGCTGCTGCGTACCATCATCGCTATATAAACCCCCATCACAGAAGGGTCAAGTAAGCCATTTTTCACTCCACTTAGCCGTTACGCTGCTCGGATCTAGTACTAACTTGATCGTCGGAGGGTCCTCGGTGGTATCCAACCACCCCGGGACTTCTTTGCAGGTACTCGGCGTCAACTTCCTCCAATCACCAAACTTCTTCTACACCCATTGAGATCCACACACAATGGGGGATCCCCTTCAAAATCCACCGGGAGATCGACGGAAAACAACATCTGAAGGAGATCTGAAAAGGACCTCCATCAAATGGCCACCGTCATCAATTGTCAATGGCAAACGGGAAACGTCTATGCTCGTAACTATCCTCTTGCAACTGAGTTTGATGACTACTGCCAATTGCCGTCCGCAACTAGCTGCCATCATTTGTCTCTTGTAATCGCTCGTTGACAATTGTAGTCGGCAATTGCCAGACGACCGACGACTAAGCATTGATGACCGTAGTAGTTTGACATTGATGACTGCCTCCCTTTGTTGACAACTAACTGCAGCAATTTGCCTATCACCGACTACAGTAAATGATCGCGCCGGCCTATTGGCAGCAACCAATAACCGTCTACCAATGACTGTTGATTATTGTCAATGTCCAACCGTCGACGACCGTCTTTGGCAACCACTCTCCTGCGATCATCCTTGGCAGATCTCGCTGACAAATGATGATAGCTCGCTGTCATTGAATGATAGCTGACAGTCATCCGCACTGCCCGTCGACAACAACAGCCCGCAGCCGATTGTCCATCGATGATCCCATTGGTCAAAGATACCGGGATGTTGTCCACCAATGATTGCTGCCATGAAACTGGCATAGAGAGTTGCCGCTGGCAACTGCTATCGAAAGTCGTCATTGCTCGACCGATAGAGAAATCATCCTGCTAACTAACGCCAGTCGCCAACGTCCTTCCGGCATCGGTTATCTCCATATCCATATTGTCATTTAGTCTTGACTAACTTAATATTAGATACTTGAATAGGATATGAATTTCGGGGAAAAATGACTTGACATTTTGAAATGGAAGGGAACTCCATCAAAAACGATGATCATTTGATTTTGAAAAGCAAGATCTTAAATTACTTTAGATAATTAACAGATACAATGTGGCAGGGTGATGTTATTTAGACAAAAGTTACTGGGCTTACCTGCATTTTACCCAAAAAGCAAAACCCAAACCCCAGGATTCACTACACCAAAACAGGCTCCAACAAACTTTGGGATTATGCATTTATTAAAAACTAATTAGGGATTTAGACTACTTTTAAAACTATTTAGAAAATTAGCACATTTGGGTCAAATCAAGAGCATGTAGACGCCACGTAGGATTGTCAGTTTGGAAAGTGCTGGAGTCCAATTCCGCAAGTGCGGTGTGGAATTGGACTTGGCCTCACAACATATGAGGCCAAGTCTTATTCCACACTTTGCAAGTGCGGAATTTGACTTGCCCTCATCCAGAGAGCCAAGTCTCTGATGGCGTGTCCTCCACGGGTGACGTATGAGCCGCAGGGATCCGTAGAACATGAGATGGTAAACACTTTGTTGTTGCCTTCTATTTTTTATTATGTAATTTCTTAATATAATATATTTAAGATATTTACTTATTTATGTTACATGTCGACTATAAGTCTATGGTAGCGTCCCGGCCATCAATCCGAGGCCAAAATGCGGAAACAAAAACTTTTTCATGAACTTGAAACCGACGCTAACGTATACTATAAACCCGGATCGAACCATTAACATTAACTAGCATTCTAGAAGAAGGTTAGAAAGGCTATACCGATCGATCCGTGTCCTTTGGTTTTTAGCCACCATCTTTAGCTCCTTGCGGCATCTCCGATCTCGCTCGATCTCCGGTCTCCTCGCCGGAAAGGGCACCACATCATCGAATCCTTTTACGGGCTCTCGCTTCGAACCGAAGCAACTCGGGCACGAAGTTTGCTAGCCGACGTGTCCAAGGTGAAGTAGAGAATGTGTGTGATAACTTTGTCTCAAGCATCCATTGATTCTCAACACATGAGAGTGTATGGATGGAGGTTGAAGATGAAGCCATGGTGGAAATGGTGAGCTAGAGGAAGAAGAAGAAGAAGAGGCCTTTTCTTTTCTATTGTGATGAGATAAAAGTGAGAGCACTAGAATAAATCCCAAGAGCAATCCCAAGCCATAGTGGCTGTCCACTCTCTCTCCACCTCTCATTTCAACACAATAATCAATCAATTATGTGACATTTTCACCAAAAAAGAGACCATGAGTCACCTAATTAATTGTGCCTCTTCATGATGACTTCCACTCACAATTTCCACTAAAATAAATATTAACCCAAATGTTTAATCCAACATGAAGATATCACAACATCTAAAGTAAACTCGTGACGGATCATAAGAATACCCCTCACCTGTATATACATACCCGCATCCGCATTCCGACTGAATGCAAATGCGATGAGACTAAAGTAATTCAACAAATCTAATACTAGGATCCGGCTTAAACCAAAGCCCACTAGTATGATCCGTCCGATCATGATCCGTGCACGACTGCACGTATATGATCGAACCCTGCCATAATACCATACGGCCTCTACAACGTTGAGCCCGAAACTTGAGAAACTGTCTGTGGGGGACTCTAAAGACTCGTCAATATTTTGGCTGTGGATTCATCCAATAGCACGTCAGTGGTACTAGCTGTACGTAACGGGCTACCAGGTATTGACCAAAAGGGAGGCTGATGAGCGAACTCATCCTGACACCCTACTGAGCCTGTCAGTGACAATATCCGTACAGTCCGGTCCGTTCGTCTATGAGTATCGCATGTTGGGCCTAGGGGGTTGGTAAAAGTCAGACCCTCAAAAGCGGTACAAGTCGTGTCGGAGTGTAGCCCAGAACACTTTGAGATACTACTGGAATACCTACCAGTAAATCTCCTGTCTTGGTCAAGGACTTCGTGTAATGGCTCTCCTAGACACAACGCGATCTCACGCACAATACCGGGAGAGACGAAACCCCTGCCGATCCGCTCACTGCCTCCATGTGGCTTGGGACTGTACCAAACTAAAACCTGTTTGCACGACTCCTTTGAGCCGTGGTAGGGTAGTAATCAAAGCACAGTGTGAACTCACACGAGACAAATGACGATGTCAGGTCGATGAACTAACCTGTACACATGTCACCAGGGAACTGCTATCTGACGTCAGGTATAATACCAACTAGCATGTTCCCGGCGAGTCCTGTCCGGTGTACCCATAACCCAATGAGCACCTGTATACATTTTAGGTGATCCAACTGACACCAATGACTTGTGAGATCGGCCACCGCCCCTCGTCGGGGTCTCGACTGTATACACTAGTCTACTAATGGAGTGTCGATGCCCAGTCTCGAAACTCCCACGACTAGGGACCACTTTAAGGATGTGCTTATAGAACACCCAACTTTCACGTATATGATCGCCATCATATTGCTGGTAGTCAAGCAAGAATCCTAAGGGCTCTATCAATGCGTAATAGTGATCTGTAATATCACCTAAACCTGTACACGATGATAAAGATAAACCAGATAGCATACTATCATCTTGAGTAAGACTGTCCTACCGGCATAGGTCCTCCCTCAATCATTGCAATCACGTGCCTGCGATCCAATAATTGACTTTGAGGGCACTATATCCAACAATCTCCCACTTGCATTCAAGGCTAATTACTGCGATGTCGCATACTCACAGCCCGTGTGATACCGAACACTCAACTCCTCTACTGATCAGTCTCACACAGCCCGTTTGTGAAACTATTGCGTTCGAGGAATAGCCTCAGTGAGTGGATCCGCCCTGATATTTGTTTCTATGTCTCTCTTTATCTCAAGTCCGCGGAGAAAGCCATCTCCCGAAATGAGCAATACCTGTCTTAGAATATGTCTGGATATCTGATGGGACCTAGTTCATAAATGAACTCCAAATCCAAACTTCTTAGACTGTATCGTCAATTGAACTTAATCATTATCCCGCGCTATGCCTCCCTCAGTATCCCCTTGGACCACCTGTCCAAACTACTGCCACCTCGTCAGAGGGAAAACTATAACTCTGACAGTCATTCTGTCATCCAGGTCACCTTGGAAGCCTGGAATGATAACCGTCTCCCGAAAGAGGCTGTTGTTATCATATCCCTAGAACATCTACTTATGTTCTAAAACTGCTTCCGAACGTTTCTCCAGGATTGGATTAATATCAACTTATTGCATCTAGTGCAAAAACAACATCTGGTGTGGTACTTGATATTTCATGATTGACTCAATTGCCTAAGCAAGTGATAAGCCAATCATGCACATCCCTCTCCCCTTTAGTCTGTAAGACACCTTTAGAGAGGGTGACTCCATCACCTGCAGGTATACTAGCGTGCCAGGAGTTGTCCATTCTAAAACACCTTTAGAATGCTGTCTAAGTACCCAGATTGGGAAACTACCCAAATCTAGATCTAAATCCATAGATTTAGTAACCAGAATGTCTGATATTATATCCAAGCCTTATGTGGAGAAACCACTGTGTGACAACCAAACTATAACCGATCGTAGTATTGGAATATCACTTCCTACTCTGTGTATGTCATCCAAATACCAGGACATCACACCCTACTACCTTCTTAACAGATTCATCTCCTATTCTGATGAAGTCAAACCTATGACTGTCACATCAGAAATAGATGATCTATCTCCGCTATATCCGCTTTAGTCTATAAATATAGACATAAGCTACTTGTCCACCATGCTTCCGCTACTCCCACTGACTACGACAACCCTCTGGCAGAGTCATATACACGTGCACTTCTAAAACTAGTTTAGAACGACGCTATACTCATCCTCCTGTCGGGTCTCATAGCCTAGAACAATAGTAGTGTCAAGTCTGGGTAAACAAGAACCTTCCTGTCACCGTCCTTGAGGCTACCGGAGTACCTCTCGGGCGCCTGAGGTTACCCACCGTATCTGCGGAGTGGCTAATGAAATGTTAATCCAGATTGAATCTTTAGGTTCTTATTAAATTTTCAGTAATCGTTTGTGGTTCTGGAATCACTTCCAGTTCTACCATACTCCCACTACTGTTTTCTGAAAAAATCCATTTTTATTAAAACTGTGGATAGTCAAGAACAATATCACTATTGATCTTCCAGATGGTAGAAAGTCAACCCTCGTCATAGCCCGGGTCAACCCACAAACAGCCATTACAGAAACGTGCCTTGAGTTATCCAGAGTCTGGTTTTAAGCATAAGCCGGACAACTCCATATACCTCAATATCGTTAAGATATGAGCCATTCTATATCTAATATAGAAACAGATGCACTGATTTAATTGGAACCAGATTCAAATCATGCAGCTGTCTCCAGTGCATGTCAACTAAATGGAGAGAGGCCGATCATCATTACTCAACTTAGGAGTGCATCCAAAATATGAGTAACCTGAAAGAGAAACAAGTTTCTCAAAACCATTACTGTCAACTGAATATCGGATACAAGTATCTACATCTTCGATCACCTTGAAGAATCCTGATACTTGCAACACCTGGTTCTCTACTTTATTCTTATACTTATAACTTCTCAAAACTTAGACCTTGCATTTCTACGAAACACTTGTCTAATAACTAGAGAAGTCACAAGTAAACAGAATATAGTACGAGGACCAACCCCTCTATTCTAATGGACACTGGACAACATACAATACTTTGTATAAGTCCGCTGAGTTGAATAACTCAAACCCTGTGCGTCGTAGGTTGAAAATTATACTATGGTTATGAAGAATTACACCGCTGTTGAATACTCCTTACCTAACCATCAACTGATATAGGTAAATGTCATGGACATAATTTCAAAAGATTATATCTCACTTTATAAAAATAAACGTACAGATATATCAATTTGAAATTGGTGCATAACAACGGATATTCAAAACCAAATATCTGCCGTCCGGAAAACAGTCCAGGCGATTTCCTCAAATATCACCAATTACAAAGAATTCCGATATAATGAGGACAATCACCTAATTCCAAATAACTTACTCCCACTCATCATCTGTAAAACCATACAGAGGTGAGAATCATAACTGGTAAATACATACCCTGGAGCAAGGACTAATTGGGAAGTCAGTTTTCTATTAACAATACACAGTGAAACTGAAACATGAATATATTTCGAAGGGGTATTCTGGTATTCCTAGTAATGCCTCTTCCATTATCAGATTCACAACTGTAACCGTATATTTCTTTGCCATCTCTCCAAATCCCTTTATATGTCTTTAGTCATTACCTTCTGTATACCACCTTTAGGCCAAATGGTTTTCTTTCTTCCCTACCGTTTGGCACCAGCCTATAGTTTGGAAGAAGACTATCCAATAAGCATAATGGGTGTACTCCTCAATCCTAGGAGCACTCGCAACGCGAGAGAAAGTAAAGATAAAAGACATCCGAATAAACCTTATTCCTATTTCTTTTGAAACAGAATCCATCCCCGAACTGGAACAAGTTCTTTCGAGTTCGTATATAACCATACGATGGATTTATCCAAATAACTGTGGATCTTCGTAGTGATACGGGGTGTCCTGGAGAAATACAAAGGTGAAGTAGGAGTGGCGATGAAATACTTGGTTTGGTCGTGAATAGCAGTCGCAGTTTACTTTGCCCTCTTTCTAATTCCTTTATTTGTCTTAACTTATTACCTTCTGTACACCATCGTTAGGCTAATTGGTTTTCTTCATTCCCCACCGTTCGGCACCTGTCTACGGTTTGGAAGAAGACTATCCAATTAGCGTAATAGGTGTACCGTCCTAATCCAAGGAGCACTCGCAACCTGAGAGAAGGTAAAAGGAAAAGATAACTGAATAGTCCTATTCATTTTCTCCAGAACCGGAAACCATTCTCGAATCTGGAACAAGTTCCTTCGAGTTCGTATATAACCATACGATGGTTTTATCCAATGGAAGTGGATGTTCGTAGTGATACGAAATGTTCCGGAGAAAAAGGGTAAAAGTAGGAGTGGCAGTGATCTATGCAACTCAGACAATCCAAAAGCCAGTGTTTTAAGAAGGTTCAGTTAACTTGGTCACTGAGTTACAGTCTAGGGTCGGGCCATGGTCGCTGCCAAAGAGAGAGAGAAAAGAAACACTCAGCGTGCACTCTAACCTAGATCAGAAAGGTTATCAATTTATCTAATCAGGAAACCTCCCACTGTAACCTCAAATTCTCCTCCAAACCTGAAAGAAGAATTAGTCGGGATCACCCGAGGAGTAAACCAACTCATCAGTGGGAATCGGGATCCAACTATCATCGCATGATAACGTGATGGAATCCACTCACGTTATCACACTCCAGAAGGTATGTGCATATCTGACAAGTTTCAGTTTCTTTAGAAACTCCCGATGTGATTTTTACCCCATGCTCTTATGACCTTGACTAAGGCCAACAAATCATAAGTCACATGTCAAGTTCTATCCGTCATTGTCCAGGTTAGTTTGAACCCACCCGTACAAGCCCTTGACTAGGGCCAACAAGGCTGTACGACTGTCCCAAACCAACGCATCTATCTATGCAACAGAAAAGTAACAAATAGCTACCATACATTATGCCTTGACTAAGGCCAACAAACATAGCATGAATACTAAGTGCTACCCGTCTGAAATGACGGAGGGCTACGAATGGTTTTTGGCGAAAAACCTTTAACGTAATGAACTTGATATCGTCGAAGGAACCGGATAGCTTTTTATAAATATAGTGGCGAAAACCTTTGCTAAAGAGGTCACTCTCGGTGAAGAGATCTCGGCTCTTTCCCCGTAGAATGAGGTGCAGGATATTCCAACTGAATACCGCGATGCAAAGCAAAAGGCAATCGGATATAGTGAAGTTATTACCCTGACGCAAACTTCTGCCCAAGGGGTCACTCCCGGTGAAGGGATCTCGGCCCTTGCCTCGTCGACTGAGGTGCTGGATATTCATAACCGAATACCACTATGCAAAACAAAAGAGAACGTTCTTGTAATAACAGCTTTTTGAAAATTGTTCCAACAATATCGAATAGGTTTGTTTAGCTTGCATTGATTCGAATCAAATGCAGTCCCATCAATTGATCACACCAAAAAGAACGAAAATATGATGTACGTATATGCTATCTGCATTCGCCACTGGGTCCCGTCATCATCCGTTAGATTACTTAACTAACGACAGAGCGGGGACTGGACTAGCGCGGATGTAAAACATATACAACATCTACTAGTATATATATCAATATATAATAAACGCTCATGGCATGATAAATGCAACATCACAGAAATGTAATAAGCATAACAGAACAATACAGATAATCTGGGAGCCCCGGGTTTCATTGAGACGCAAGTGAAACCCGACGTTCCCCTGGTCGTGTGGATAGCCTGTTCAATGAAATCCTAGACCCTTACGGGCGCGGCAAGTTACCCGCCAAAACCAGAAGAGAGGCAACCCCCTTCAACAAAATGAATGGGCCACCAAGCAATTCACGGAATCCGGTAACTTGAGCACCCTTCCTTGGGTCAACTTATACCTCCTATGAGTGCGGCGAATAGCCCGCCAATTCTAGAGTGAAGCCCCCTCCGTCTCAAAACCATGAGATGCGGGCTCGTTGCCCTCTAGAACCCGGCTATCTGTGCACCCTACCGCGGGGTAATCCTAGTATATAAAATAAACTATATGTACAACGGGTACATCGACGTCAACCCGGTCGTGCCCCAAAAGAATAATATACAAACAGGCAGTGACGGCAGTCCATGTGTCGGACGCTCGCCCCGCAATAACAAATATACAAATAAAACTAAACTGTACTGACATTTCACCAAGCTATCCACCACGACAAATCCGCAACATCACAGCACAACACAGAACATCAACGTGAATGTCACGTTCGCAAATCCGTCTAAAGGGTCTATAGCGATTAGACAAGATTTACCGATCAAATGATATTCACGGTCACAGATAGTAATGTAAGTACTGTAAACTAATTTATTTAAAATTTCGATCGACAAAATTTCCCGAAGTGGGCCCCAAGTACAATTCCAGCACTCAAAATAATCTGGGCCAAAACTAAATTTTCCAGAAACCACAATTCCAAGAGAAAGACCACCAGAAGAAAACTGAAGCTCTGAGCGCACATTCTAGCCGCGGATCCACGGCAAACATGCCAGTTATGCCGCGGTTCCGCGGCGTAATGATTGGATCGTGCGTTCAAATTTCTACAGGGGTCTTAGAAAAGCCTGCACGATTTTCTGACATACTGAAAATAATTTTTGACCACAAAAAAATTCCGACAGAAACTTCATGAATTGAAATGCGGTTTTGGAAATTTTGTTCGATCGATATTTTAAATATGTTAGAACAAGCTAGTAAAGGTTAATGGTGCGGCTCTGATACCATGTAAGTCTACGGTAGCGCCCCGGCCGTCAATCCGAGACCAAAATGCGGAAACAAAAACTTTTTCATGAATTTGAAACTGGCGCTAACGTATACTATAAATCCGGATCAAACCATTAACATTAACTAGCATTCTAGAAGAAGGTTAGAAAGGTTATACCGATCGATCCGTGTCCTTCGGTCTTTAGCCACCATATTTAGCTTCTTGCGACATCTCCGATCTCGCTCGATCTCCGGTCTCCTCGTCGGAAAGGGTACCACATCATCGAATCCTTTTACGGGCTCCCGCTTCGAACCGAAGCAACTCGGACACGAAGCTTGCTAGCCGACGTGTCCAAGGTGAAGTAGAAAATATGTGTGATAACTTTGTCTCAAGCATCCATTGATTCTCAACACATGAGAGTATGTGGATGGAGGTTGAAGATGAAGCCATGGTAGAAATGGTGAGCTAGAGGAAGACGAAGAAGAAGAGCCTTTTTCTTTTCTATTGTGATGAGATAAAAGTGAGAGCACTAGAATAAATCCCAAGAGCTATCCCAAGCCATAGTGGCTGTCCACTCTCTCTCCACCTCTCATTTCAACACAATAATCAATCATTTATGTGACATTTTCACCAAAAAAGAGACCATGAGTCACCTAATTGATTGTGTCTCTTCATGATGACTTCCACTAACAATTTCCACCAAAATAAACATTAACCCAAATGTTTAATCCAACAAGAAGATTTAGCAACATCTAAAGTAAACTCGTGACGGATCACAAGGATACCCCTCACCTGTATATACATACCTGCATCCGCATTCCGACTGAATGCAAATGCGATGAGACTAAAGTAATCCAACAAATCTAATATTAGGATCCTTCTTAAACCAAAGCCCACTAGTATAATCCGTCCGATCATGATCCGTGCACGACTGCACGTATATAATCGAACCCTGCCATAATACCATACGGCCTCTACAACGTTTCGCCCGAAACTTGAGAAACTGTCTGTGGGGGACTCTAAAGACTCGTCAATATTTTGGCTGTGGATTCAACCACTAGCACGTCAGTAGTACTAGCTTGTACATAACGAGCTACCAGGTATTGACCAAAAGGGAGGCTGGTGAGCGAATTCATCCTGACACCCTACTGAGCCTGTCAGTGACAATATCCGTACAGTCCGGTCCGTTCATCTATGAGTATCGCATGTCGGGCCTAGGGGGTTGGTAAAAGTCAGATCCCCAAAAGCGGTACAAGTCGTGTCGGAGTGTAGCCCCGAACACCCTGAGATACTACTAAAATACCTACCAGTAAATATCCTGCCTTGGCCAAGGACTTCGTGTAATGGCTCTCCTATACACAGCGCGATCTCACCCCCAATACCGGGAGAGACGAAACCCCTGCTGATCCGCTCACTGCCTCCATGTGGCTCGGGACTGTACCCAACTAAAACCTGTTTGCATGACTCTTTTGAGCTGTGGTAGGGTAGTAATCAAAGCACAGTGAGAACTCACACGAGACAAATGACGATCTCAGGTCGATGAACTAACCTGTACACATGTCACCAGGGAACTGTTATCTGACGTTCGGTATAATACCAACTAGTATGTTCCCGACGAGTCCTGTCCGGTGTACCCATAACCCAATGAGCACCTGTATACATTTTAGGTGATCCAACTGACACCAATGGCTTGTGAGACCGGCCACCGTCCCTCGTCGGGGTCTCGACTGTATACACCAGTCTACTAATTGAGTGTCGTTGCCCAGTCTCGAAACTCCCACGACTAGGGACCACTTTAAGGATGTGCTTATAGACCATCCAACTCTCACGTATATGATCGCCATCATACTGCTGGTAGTCGAGTAAGAATCCTAAGGGCTCTATCAACATGTAATAGTGATCTGTAATATCACCTAAAACTGTACACGATGATAAAGATAAACCAGATAGCATACTATCATCTTGAGTAAGACTGTCCTACCGGCATAGGTCCTCCCTCAATCATTGCAATCACGTGCCTGCGATCCAATAATTGACTTTGAGGGCACTATATCCAACACCGACGTCTTTTTTCAGGTCCATGATATCGCAGACAGCATAATAGGCGCATATACGACATCAGCTAGTGGGATCGAGGCCATTTGGAGATCGTTCAGTCGATTTTTCTAGTGGCGTCCAATATGACGTCTGGATCTTCCTCCTCCTCCCTCTCGAGCACCGGTGAACGTGACTTATCAACGTCAACGTCGCCGACATAAAGACGAAGCTGGTAAACCTACGGACCAACCTGGACCCTCACAGCCAGCCACGCAGCCGGAGGATATACCCAGTCCATCTCAGCACAGTCGCGGCCGATCTAGGATTCCACGGGCTTTGTCGTGCTTAATGTGACGCTTTCTTTTGTATTTTATCTTATCGAATTCATGAGATGTATATATTTAGATATTGAACTCGTGTGGAGTCGGCTTCGCTTTATTTATATATAGTATTTATTGTGTTCCTCTTGTTACTCTTCGTGTTTAGGCGTCGTATATTTTGCGTGGATTGTGTCTCCACCGTGTTTGGCGTCGTATATTTTGCGTGGATTGTGTGTCCACCGTGTTTGGCGTCGAGTTAGCTCCCGTGTTTGGTAGCGTTTATTTTATTGATGTTGTATATGAATTTAGTCAAAATTTACAAAGGGATGGTATCCGTTTTTTGTTTGAACTTTAAGACAGTGAGATTTTGGAGGAGTTGCAAAATTTGAGGATTTCAGGTTTGCTGGAGCTAAGGAGAAGAAGTTGCAAAAATTTACAAATTGGCCGTAGTAACCAAGAAGAAGGCAAAGGTGAAAGCTTTCAGGTATGCACAACCCTGACCCCTCCCTCATCCTCTCCATCTCGGCCTCCGTCCCGCTCTTAAGAATCTCCTTCAGCCTCATGATCTCTGCAACCCCGACCCTCACTGAAAACTCCTCCCACTTTAAAACATCGCTGAAGGGCGCATAGTGCCCTTCTGAGATGAGAACAGGAATGCACTCGGTGAGGATGGACTCCACAACCCTCGGGCTCGCGACCTCGTAGCCGCTGGGGCAGAGGCAGAACTTGGATTGTAGCATGAAAGTGGGAGAAATAGTCGAGGTTTTTGGGAAGGTAGGTGTGGACTTGGATGGTGGGGTTGGTGCTAACTGTTAAACCAGTGGTGGAGGAGGAGGGGGTACGGATAGGGCCGTGGAGACCGCCGGCGAAGAAGAAGAAGGGGGGAGGGGGTGGAGGAGGAGGGGGGGGGAGTCGCCTGTGAGGAGGTGGATCTCAGGGATGCTGATATTGTCGATGTGGGGCTTGAAGCCTTCAGAGGTGTTGGCGTTGCAAAGGGCGCGGATGGAGAGCTCGCATCTGGGCCCCGCAGAAGAAGAAATGCCAATGGAGCAATGTTACTATGTTAGCTACACTTTGCAGGACTGTCCCTTGAGACCGGCTGTAGAGCCTCTTATATTTAGAGCCAAAAGTCTCGGTTTAAAATCGTGCTTGTTTGAGATTACCAGGAATTACTGTTTTGGGAATAAAAAAAATTATACTACTGCTATATCTCTATCTCTACTATTTGGCCCTTCACCTGCGATTCGGGGGTGGGATGATATAATGCAAAAAGAAAGGGAAGAGGGGGTGTGTTATTTTCCCGTTTTTTCAAGTTTAATATTCAGAAGATCGAGAAAAAATATTTATTTTAACACGGTCCACATCATCAATTTGTTGCACGTAATGCATGCGGCGATATATTTTCATAACAAACAAAATATTTAAAAAAATTCATGAAGACTTTTAGTTAAGATTTCTAGACTTATATAGTTAAGATTACGAAGATATCAATATAAAATCTTTTGAATATACACGTGCATCGCATATGTAAAATACTAGTATGTTATGGTTGTAAAGACAAATTGCATAAAACCCTCATGTTTCGCCCACTATCTTTTAGGAATTTTTTTCATTTTTAATTTTCAAAATATTCGATGTTTAAAGAATTCATGATGGATATTTATTAAAACAACAAGAAGCAGAAGAAAAAAAAGATAGGATCTCAAAGTAAAAATTAATGGAAATAAATTTCACTAAGAACAAAATTTCTTTTGTCAAAAAATAAATTAAGAACTAAATTTCAGTCTATTTGGCCTTATTTTAAAGCTAAAATTCAGTTCAATTATCCGTTTGTTATTAATAATTTCGTGCTCGCATTATTATTGTGTTATTTATTAATTTGTATTTAACAATTTGCCAAGGGTATTTGGGAATTAAAAGATTTGGTTAAAAGTGAGACAATTCAAGTTTTAGAAACACTATAATTTATTGTTAATCAGATGTACGTTAAAGGAGTTTCGTGCAACATGGCTTTACCCTAAAGGTTAATTGCGAAAGCCTCCATTAATCTATCTCATGTAACAGTCACACCTTTTCAAATGACTTATCAGTTATCAGCTGGCACACCAAAACTTCGTCGACCGAAACAATAAAAACAAGTTCTGTACGTATTTAAAAATGAACACTCAAATTCTACTCAACAACCCAAAAACAAGTTCTGTATTTCAATCAGACAATCTGATGATGCTCAAGAACGGTAATTCCCTAGATCGTGACACATGGCGGATAACTGGTCACACGCGTAATTAGACCCCTGAGGGCCACGGAGGGGGAGCCAGTGTGCTACAGTGGGGGGCTTCCCTCCAACCCTGTCTCCAAAGTTGTACCCCACTCCTTGCCCCCGAGCACCTCAGCAGCCAAGCTAAGTGTCCCTTTGCTCTACTCCGAGCAGGACGGGCCCGAGCCTCCTCGGCCATTCCGGCTCGTCTCCGAGCTACCACAGGACCAAGATGCCTCGGCCCTCCGCTCGTTCTCAAGTTCCCCCGCCGAGGCCATCTTCCTCGGTCCCTCTGACCGACCAACTCCATCACTCACAGGCGTAACCGCCGCTCCGCAAATCTCGCCATGCGCCGATTCTCCGCCGGCAACATCCCACGTTCCAAGCCATCACGATTCCCATTGACGGGCGATCCGTTTATTACGCGGGCGTGACGTCGTAAATGCCGGCGAGATTCTCGCGCCTGCAACCGCGTGCTGCCGCCACTATATAAACCCCTATCACAGAGGGGTCAAGTAAGCCATTTTTATTCCACTTAGCCGTTACTCTGCTCGGATCTAGTACTAACTTGATCGTCGGAGGGTCCTCGGTGGTACCAAACCAACCCGGGACTTCTTTGCAGGTACTCGGCACTAAACTCCTCAAATCACCAATCTCCTCAAACCCATTGAGACCCACACGCAATAGGAGATCACCTCCAAAATCCACCGCGAGATCGACGGAAGACAACATCTGACGGAGACCCGAAAATGACCTCCATCAGTCGATGCCGTCTGTGGGAAAACAAAACTCCACAAAAACAAAAGTTGGCCTTCCGATCTCCATCCACATGGCGTGTGATCACCCTGAGGATCCAGGTATCAGCCGCCGCCTCCCCCTCATCGGAGGAGCGGATGAACCTCCTCCGGCAACCGTCATCAACGCCCTCGCTGGCCGAATAGACCGACTCACGTCCAAACGGCCAGGCCAGGGTAACATTTCAAAAAAATAAAATATTATTTTTGGGAATTTTCATAATTTAATATTAATTTTTAATGAATATTTTAATATTTCGGTATAATTAAATACCGATAAATGGAAAAAATTTTGGAAAAATTATGGAAAATTCTAAAATAGGGTATTTTATGGGATGATACCATTTTAAAGTTTTTATGGTTAATTCTATGCTAATTTAATGCTAATCGCGATTAAAAATCGCTAATCGGATTTTTAGCATTTTTGTGTAAAACATGCACATATCATTTTTACACTTGTGTTTCATTTGTTTCTTTGCCTTTTCTTCATTTTAGCATGGTTGCTTAGGGTTACCATTGTGTGAGAAGGAAATAAAAAAGAAAAGAAAAAGTAAGGAATGATTAGGAGAGAGAAAGCGTAGGTATGGGGTCAACCCTTGTAGTGAGCCATCCCTCCTCATTTCATCATATCACTTCTCTCCCCTCTCCTTCCCCTTGCTGCTGCTGCTGCAATCCCATCTCTCCGTCTTCATAAAATCACCCAAAACACCATGAAATTCACCCCAAAATCCCATTCCCACTTCACAAAAATTGTTCCCAAGCTCATTAGCTACACATTGGACTAAGAAAGAGATAATTTTGAGGACATTGAGCAACTCAAGAATTTTCTTGAGTTGCCAAAAGAGCTAATTTCTGTACGCTTAGAGTAGTATTTCGATTCCTTATGCATCCATACTTGTTTCATGTCGATATTGTGCGGTTTAGTGAACTTGGAAGATTTCTAGAAGAGGTTATGTGGGATTTTGAGTGTGTTGGATATAGTGCCCTCAGAGTCAATTATTGGATCGCTGGCACGTGGTTGCAATGATTGAGGGAGGACCTATGCCGGTAGGACAGTTTTACTCAAGATGATAGTATGTTATCTGGTTTATCTTTATCATCGTGTACTGCTTTAGGTGACCTTACAGGTCACTATTGCACGTTGATAGAGCCCTTAGGATTCTTGCTTGACGGCCAGCAGTATGATAGCGATCATATACGTGGGAGCTAAGGTCTATAAGCACATCCTTAAAAGGTCCCTAATCGTGGGAGTTTTCGAGACAGGGCATCGATACTCCAGAGTAGACTAGTGTATACAGTCGAGACCCCGATGAGGGGCGGTGGCCGGTCTCACAAGCCACTGGTGTCAGTTGGTTCACCTAAGATTTATACAGGTGCTCATTGGGTTATGAGTACACCGGACAGGACTCGCCGGGAACATGCTAGTTGGTATTATACCTGACGTCAGATAGCAGTTCCCTAGTGACATGTGTACAGGTTAGTTCATCGACCTGAGATCGCCATTTGTCTCGTGTGAGTTCCCACTGTGCTTTGATTACTACCCTACCACGGCTCAAAGGAGTCGTGCAAACAGGTTTTAGTTGGGTACAGTCCCGAGCCACATGGAGGTAGTGAGCGGATCTGCAGGGGTTTTGTTTCTCCCGGTATTGGGGGTGAGGTCGCGCTGTGTCTAGGAGAGCCATTACACGAAGTCCTTGGCCAAGGCAGGAGATTTACTGGTAGGTATTCCAGTAGTATCTCAGGGTGTTCTGGACTACACTCCGACACGACTTGTGCCGCTTTTGGGGGTCTGACTTTTACCAACCCCCTAGGCCCGCCATGCGATGCTCATAGACGAACGGACCGGACTGTACGGATATTGTCACTGACATGCTCAGTAGGGTGTCAGGATAAGTTCGCTCATCGACGTCCCTTTTGGTCAATACCTGGTAGCCCGTTACGTATGGCTAATACCTCTGACGTGCTAGTAGTTAAATCCACAGCCAAACTATTGACGTGTCTTTAGAGTCCCCCACAGGCAGTTTCTCAAGTTTCGGGCGAAATGCTGTAGAGGCCGTATGGATTTATGGCAGGGTTAGAACGTACGCGCGCATTTGTGCACGTGTTATGGTTCGGATGGATAGTACTAGCGGGCTTTGGTTTAAGCCGGATCCTACTATTGTACAGTGTGAATTTTGTCTCATTGCATTTGTATTCGGTTGGAATACAAATGCGGGTATGTATATATGGTCGCAGGGTTTTCCTGTAATTTATTACGGGATCAGTTTTTTGAAGTTGCTAGTTTTCATTCCGTTTCAGCCAGTTTTTCTTTCTTCCATACTTGGCTGAATTTTCCATGGAGGGACTAATTTGCAAGTGTGCAAATTAGAAATATGGAGGGTGTTATTTATAAATGGAGGCTTCATGATACTTCTAGCATCTTTGATTCCTTTCTTGTTCTCATCATGGTGTGCATTTATGAGAAGGTTTTTTTGAAAGGATTAGATTAGAAATTGATGTGATCTTTATTCCTCTTTATCACACATTTCCCACTTGCTTCATGATTGAATTTTTCCTCCACCATTTTGGTAAGGGGCCGGCCACATTTTAGGTGAGGGTGTGAGATTTTTGGAGAGAGTAATTTGATCTCATTTCATTTTCTTTGTTAGAAAAATGAGAGCACCATTTCTTCCAAACTTCTTTTTCATCTCCATCAAAACATGGCAACTTCATCAACCCCTTGAGACAAATGATTCTACACAGTCTACAGCATTCTTGGACACGTCGGCTTGCTAACTTCGTGTCCGAGTTGTCTCGCTTCAGAGGTGGGAGCCCGTAAAAAGACTTCTCGATGTGGTGCCCTTTTCGACGAGGAGATGAAGACCGGAGATTCCGCGAGGAGATCGGGATGGTGGCCGAAGACCGAAGGACACGGATCGCTCGGTATAGCTCTCTACCCTTTTCTCTAGTTAGCTAGTAGTTGGTTAATGGCCCGATCCGGGTTTTTTAGTATGCGGTAGCGCCGGTTTTAAAGTTAAAGAAAAGTTTCGTTTCCGCATTTTGGCCTCGGACAGACGGCCGGGGCACTGCCGTGGACTTACATTGGTATCAGAGCCACGCCATTAACCTAGTCTAGCTTGCTTTAACGTGTTTACAAGTTCTATCGAACGGATTTTCCAAAAACCCCATTTTCAAGTCCAGGTTTCTGTCAAATTTTTGCTGTGCTCAAAATATTATTTGGTACATTGCAAAAATACGTGCAGGGTTTTATATGAATTCTGTGAAAATTTGGTCGGCTGAAATTACTGTAGCGCGGCGGATCAGCGGCTAAAACCATGTTTTGGCCGCGGATCCGCCGTCGTACTGTGGCCTAACTGCACCAAATTTCTACAGTGGGTTTTTGACATGGAAATAGGGTTTCTGGTATATTATTTTTGGGCCCAGATTTATTTTGAGTGCTACAGTAGTGCTTGGGGCCCACTTCGGGAAATTTAGTCGATCGAAAATTTTAAACATGTTAGTTCACAGTATTTACATTATATCTGCGACCGTGAATGTCACTTGATCGGTAAATCCTGTCTAACTGCTATAGTCCTTTTAGACGGATTTGCGAACGTGACATTCACGTTGATGTTCTGTGTTGTGCTGTGATGTTACGGATTTGTCGTGGTGGATAGCCTGGATGCAATGGTAGTACAGTTTGGTTGCTTATGTACATTTGATATTGCGGGGCGAGCGTCCGACATGTGGACTGCCGTCACTGCCTGTTTGTATATTATTCTTTTGGGGAACGACCGGGCTGAGGTCGATGTACCCGTTGTATATTTTACTTTCTGTACTAGGATTATCCCGCGGAAGGGTGCATGGGTATTCGGGTTCTAGAGGGCAACGGGTCCGCATCTCATGGCGTTGAGACATAGGGGGCTTTACTCTAGAATTGGCGGGCTATTCACCGCACTCGTAGGGGGTATAGGTTGACCCAAGGAGGGGTGCCTAAGTTACCGGATTCCGTGAAGTACTGGGTGGTCCATTCACGTTGTTGAAGGGGGCTGCCTCGCTTCAGGTTTTGGCGGGTAACTTGCCGCGCCCGTAGGAGTCTATGATTTCATTGCACAGGTTATCCACACGACCAGGGGAACGTCGGGTTTCAGTAGCGGCTCTATGAAACCCGGGGATCCCAGATATCTGTATTGTTCTGTGATGCTTATTACATTTCTGTGATGTTGTATTTTATCACGCCTTGAGCGAATATTATATATATTGATATATATACTAGTAGATGTTGTATATGTTTTACACCCACGCTAGTCCAGTTCCCGCTCTGTCGTTAGTTAAGTAACCTAACGGGTGATGACGGGACCCAGTGGCGAATGCGGATGGCATATACGTACATCGTATTTTCGTTCTTTTGTGGTGTGATCAATTGATGGGACTGCATTGATTCGGATCAATGCAAGCTAAAAAAACCTATTCTGATGTTGTTGGAACATTTTTCAAAAAGCTGTTATCGCAAGGACGTTCTCTTTTGTTTTGCACAGTGGTATTCGGTTATGAATATCCAACACCTCAGTCGACGAGACAAGGGCCGAGATCCCTTCACCGGGAGTGACCCCTTGGACAGAAGTTTGCGTCAGGGCAATAACTTCACTATAGTCGATTACCTTTGCTTTGCATCGTGGTATTCAGTTGGAATACCCTGCACCTCATTTTATGGGGAAAGAGCCGAGATCCCTTCACCGGGAGTGACCTTTTTAGCAAAGGTTTTCGTCACTATATTTTTATAAAAAGCTATCCAGTTCCTTCAACGATATCAAGTTCATTACGTTAAAAGTTTTTCGCCAAAAACCATTCGTAGCCCTCCGTCATTTCAGACGGGTAGCACGTAGTATTCTTGCTATGTTTGTTGGCCAAAATCAAGGCATAGTGTATGGTAGCTATTTGTTACTTTTCTGCAGCATAGATAGATGCGTTTGTTTGGGACAGTCGTACTGCCTTGTTGGCTAAAGTCAAGGGTAGGTATGGGTGGGTTCAAATCAACCTGGATAATGACGGGTAGAACTTGACATGTGACTTATGATTTGTTGGCCAAAGTCAAGGTCATAAGAGTATGGGGTAAAAATCATATCGGGAGTTTCTAAAGAAACTGAAACTTGCCAGATATGCGTATACCTTCTGGAGTGTGATAACGTGAGTGGATTCCAGCACATTATCATGCGATGATAGTTGGATCCCGATTCCCACTGATGAGTTGGTTTACTCCTCGGGTGATCCCGAATAATTCTTCTTTTAAGTTTGGAGAAGAATTTGACGTTACAGTGGGAGGTTTCCTGATTAGATAAAGTGATAACCATTCTGATCTAGGTTAGAGTGCACGCTGAGTGTTTCTTTTCTCTCTCTCTTTGGCAGCGACCATAGCCCGACCCTTGACTATGACTCAGTGACCAAAATTAACCAAACCTTCTTAAAACACTGGCTTTTGGATTGTCAGAGTTGCATACCTCATTGCCACTCCTAATTTCACCCTTTTCTCCAGAACACCCCGTATTACTACGAATGTACACTTCCATTGGATAAAACCATCATATGGTTATATACGAACTCGAAGGAATTTGTTCCAGATTCGAGGATGGTTTCTGGTTCTGGAGAAAACGAATAGGACTATTCAGTTGTCTTTTCTTTTTACCTTCTCTCAGGTTCCGAGTGCTCCTTGGATTAGGGGATAGTACACCTATTACGCTAATTGGATAGTCTTCTTCCAAACCATAGGCAGGTGCCGAAAGGTGGGGAAGGAAGAAAATCAATTGGCCTAACAATGGTGTACAGAAAGTATTAAGTTAAGACAAACAAAGGGGTTAGAAAGAGGGCAAAGTAAAATTGCGACTGCTATTCACAACCAAACCAAGTATTTCTTCGCCAATCCTATATCACCTTTGTATTTCTCCAGAACACTCCATATCACTACGAAGATCCACAGTTATTTGGATACTCCATCGTATGATTATATACGAACTCGAAAGGAACTTGTTCCAGTTCGGGGATGGATTCTGGTTCAGGAGAAATAGGAATAAGCTTTATTCGGTTGTCTTTTATCTTCACCTTCTCTCGCATAGTGAGTGCTCTTAGGATTAGGACAGTACACCTGTTACGCTTATTGGATAGTTTTCTTCCAAACCATAGGCTGGTGCCGAACGGTAGGGAAGGAAGAAAACCATTTAGCCTAACGATGGTGTGCAGAAGGTAATGACTAAAGACATATAAAGGGATTTGGAGAGATGGCAACGAAATATACGGTTACAGTTGTGAATCTGGATAATGGAAGAGGCATTACTAGGAATGCCCGGATTCCCCTATGAAACATTTCAATGTTTCAGTTTCACTGTGTACTGTTAAAAGAAAACTGATTTCTCAATTAGACACTTGCTCCAGGGTATGTATTTACCAGGTATGATTCTCACATCTGTATGGTTTTACAGATGATGAGTGGGAGTAAGTTATTGGGAATTAAGTGATTGTCCTCATTATATCGGGATTCGTTGTAATTGGTGATATTTGAGGAAGTCACCTGGGTTGTTTGCTGGACGGCAAATATATGGTTTTGAATATCCGCTGTTATGCACCAATTTCAAATTGATATATCTGTATTTCTATTTTTATAGAGTGAGATATACCTTTTTGAAATTATGTCCATGACATTTACCTATATCAGTGGATGGTTAGGTAAGGAGCATTGAACAGCGGTGTAATTCTTCTTAACCATAAGTACAGTTTTCAACTTACGACACACAGGGAATGAGTTATTAGACTCAGGGGACTTATACAGAATATTGTATTTCGTCCAAGTGTCCATTAGGACAGAGGGGTTGGTACTCGTACTATATTCTGTTTACTTGTGACTTCTCTAGTTCTTAGACATATGTTTCGTTGAAATGCAAGGTCTAAGTTTTGAGAAGTTATAGGTATATGAATAAAGTAGAGAACCAGGTATTGCAAGTATCGGGATTCTTCAAGGTGATCGAAGATGTAGATACTTGTGAATGGTATTCAGTTGATAGTAATGATTAAGAGAACTTATTTCACTTTCAGGTTACTCATAATTGGAAGCACTCCTAAGTTGAGTAATGCTGATCGGTCTCTCTCCATTTAGTTGACATGCACTGGAGACAGCTGCATGATTTGAATCTGGTTCAATTAAATCAGTTCCTCTGTTTCTATATTGGATATAGAACAGTTCATATCTTAACATTGTTAAGGTACGGGGAGTTTTCCGGCTTATGCTTAAAACCAGACTCTGGATAACTCAAGGCACGTTTCTGTAATGGCTGTTTGTGGGTTGACCCGGGCTATGACGAGGGTTGATTTTCTACCATCTGGAAGATCAATAGTGATATTGTTCTTGACTCGCCACAGTTTTAATAAAAATGGATTTTTTCAGAAAACAGTAGTGGGAGTATGGTAGAACTGGAAGTGATTCCAGAACCGCAAACGATTACTGAAAATTTGATAAGAACCTAAAGATTCAATCTGATTTGACATTCCATTGGCCACTCCGCAGATAACTTGGGTAACCTCAGGCACCCGAGAGGTACTCCGGTAGCCTCAAGGACGGTGACTGGGAGGTTCTTGTTTACCCAGACTTGCCATTGCTGTTGTTCCAGGCTATGAGACCCGGCAGGAGGATGAGTATAGCGTCGTTCTGAACTAGGTTTAGAAGTGTACGTGTATATGATTCTGCCAGAGGGTTGTCGTAGTCAGTGGGAGCAGCGGAAGCATTGGTGGACAAGTAGCTTATGTCTATTTATGGACTAAAGCAGATATAGCGGAGATAGATCATCTATTTCTGATGTGATAGTCATAGGTTTGACTTCATCAGAATAGGAGATGGATCTGTTAAGAAGGTAGTAGGGTGTGATGTCCTGGTATTTGGATGACCTACACAGAGTAGGAAGTGAAATTCCTATACTACGGTCGGTTATACTTTGGTTGTCACACAGTAGTTTCTCCACATAGGATATAGATATAATATCTGACATTCTGGTTATTGGATCTATGGTTTTAGATCTAGATTTGGGTAGCATCCCAATCAGGGTACTTAGACAGCATTCTAAGAGTATTTAGAATGGACGACTCCAGGCACGGTAGTGTACCTGTGGATGATGGAGTCACCCTCTCTAAAGGTGTCTTATAGACTAAAAGGGAGAGGGATGTGCATGATTGGCAGATCACTTGCTTAGGCAATTGAGTCAATCATGAGATGTCAATTACTACACCAGATGTTGTTTTTGCACGAGATGCAATAAGTTGATATTAATCCAATCCTGGAGAAACATTCGGAAGCAGCTTTAGAACATAAGTGGATGTTCTAGGGATATGATAACGACAACCTCTTTTGGGAGACGGTTATCATTCCAGGCTTCCAAGGTGACTTAGATGACAGAGTGACTGTCAGAGTTATAGTTTTCCCTCTGACAAGGGGCGGTATTTTGGACAGGTGGTCCAAGCGGATACTGAGGGAGGTGTGGCGCAGGATACTGATTGGTTTCAGTTGACGATACAGTCTAAGAAGTTTGGATTTGGAGTTCATTTATGAACTAGGTTCCATCAGATATCCAGACATATTCTAAGATAGGTATTGCTCATTTCGGGAGATGGCTTTCTCCGCGAACTTGAGAAAAAGAGAGACATAGAAAGAAACATCAGGGCGGATCCACTCACTGAGGCTATTTCTCGAACGCAATAGTTTCGCAAATGGGCTTTGTGAGACTGATTAGTAGAGGAGTTGGGTGTTCGGTATCACACGGGCTGTGATTATGCGACATCGCAATAATTAGCCTTGAGTGCAAGCGGGAGATTGTTGGATATAGTGCCCTCATAGTCGATTATTGGATCACAGGCATGTGATTGCAATGATTGAGGGAGGACCTCTGCCGGTAGGACAGTCTTACTGAAGATGATAGTATGCTATCTGGTTTATCTTTATCATCGTGTATTGCTTTAGGTGACCTTACAGGTCACTATTGCGCGTTGATAGAGCCCTTAGGATTCTTTCTTGACGGCCAGCAGTATGATTGCGATCATATACGTGGGAGCTGGGGTCTATAAGCACATCCTTAAAAGGTCCCTAGTTGTGGGAGTTTTCGAGACAGGGCATCGATACTCTAGAGTAGACTAGTGTACACAGTCGAGACCCCGACGAGGGGCGGTGGCCGGTCTCACAAGCCACTGGTGTCAGTTGGTTCACCTAAGATTTATACAGGTGCTCATTGGGTTATGAGTACACCGGACATGACTCGCCGGGAACATGCTAGTTGGTATTATACCTGACGTCAGATAGCAGTTTCCTGGTGACATGTGTACAGGTTAGTTCATCGACCTGAGATCGTCATTTGTCTCGTGTGAGTTCCCACTGTGCTTTGATTACTACCCTACCACGGCTCAAAGGAGTCGTACAAACAGGTTTTAGTTGGGTACAGTCCCGAGCCACATGGAGGCAGTGAGCGGATCTGCAGGGGTTTCGTCTCTCCCGGTATTGGGGGTGAGGTCGCGCTGTGTCTAGGAGAGCCATTACACGAAGTCCTTGGCCAAGGTAGGAGATTTACTGGTAGGTATTCCAGTAGTATCTCAGGGTGTTCTGGACTACACTCCGACACGACTTGTACCGCTTTTGGGGGTCTGACTTTTACCAACCCCCTAGGCCCTCCATGCGATGCTCATAGACGAACGGACCGGACTGTACGAATATTGTCACTGACAGGCTCAGTAGGGTGTCAGGATGAGTTCGCTCATCGACGTCCCTTTTGGTCAATACCTGGTAGCCCGTTATGTATGGCTAATAGCTCTGACGTGCTAGTAGTTAAATCCACAGCCAAAGTATTGACGAGTCTTTAGAGTCCCCCACAGACAGTTTCTCAAGTTTCGGGCAAAACGCTTGTCACGACCCGAAACTACGGAACATGACCGGCACTTAAACTACGAACGTCTCGAGGCGTACGTAATCTAAGTAAACCGAAAACCCAGAAATCCAAACCAAGAAAATAGTAGAGTGCAGGAAACACCAACTTAAAGCAAGTAGTTCAATAGCATAAGCCGAATTATGCGGTTTTTAAAACATCAAAATTTTACTGAAAATTTCGGCAGAGTCTCCTTTGTAAATACTGGCCCCCAAACGGGATACAACATGAATAGTATACGAAATCAAGAAAAAGGCATCCCCAAGCGGGAGCTAGCTCTTCGTCAAACGACGGTCACAACCACACAAGCAATATAATATACAACGCCAATGGCGAGGATCAAAACTCAAAAGGAAACTCAAAACCACCAGAAATCCCCAGAAATAAAACGCGTGACTCTAAGGTCGAAAGAATAACATCACGGGTCTCTATCTCAAAATAAATAAATGTTTGGTTGATGGAATTTACTAGATACAACTGAAATATATTATACAAGGTAATATGATGGGTACGATACAAGAAAAACCCACCTACTAGCAAATCACCCGAATGAAACTATGCCCGCAAAGCCGTAAGGAACCTGTACGGCAACCTGCAAGAAACTGGGGCACAACGGGGGTGAGTTGCCAACTCGTGAATAGAAAAACATCTACGCACAGAAATCGCATAAATAACGCAACCTAGGTCAATGATCATAATATATCCTCAAAAATATGTATAACAGGCAGCCTATAACAATGACTAGGGTAATATCTAACCCGAGTATAATTCCATGTGCCCGTGGCAGTGCCTCAGGTAGCAATATATCATATGAATGAGGTATGAATGCATGAAATAGAATACATGTAAATGAAGAAACTGTTTTCATAAATTAGTGAGATTTCCTTCGTATTTTTAAACTGAGGTATCATAATGAAATCAGTATCAACAGTGTCTAGCATCGAAACAAAACATAAATCACACTGTCTCGAAATATCAATGTCTCAAGCTCAATATCTAGGGCGCCGTCAGTTCGGGCCGGCCCCTACCATCCATCTCAAGACCACGACGGTATCCTTCGGATATCCGACGCGTCGGGTAATATCACCGGTAGGTAGTGCTCCCCAGCCAGGCTCAACGTCAACACCACATTCCTCTTGCCCCGGGGTACCATACCGGGCCCACCATGTACCCGTGACGGTTCCTCCACTCCTCGACACGGATCTCCAAAACCACAGCAAACTCATGGTGGACGACACTTTACATCACTAGAAAACCGCAACATTTTATATTTTAAAGATCATAAGTTGTAAATTTTGCGGCTTTCCCCGAAATCCAGAAATATCATAAATCTCAAGAAATCATCACAAGTGCATATGTCAATGATAATGAACTAGGCATGAACAACTGAATAACAGTATGCATGAAGTGGTAGGCAATAACTACAATGTCTAATATGGAATATAAGGGAAGTACACTAATATCATGTCAAAACTACTAGCTAACAATCTAAGTCAAGCAATTATATTCTCTAAAGTGTACGTGACATGGCAATTACCGATGAAGATGTGTGTGAGCCGGCAAATAGGTGTACGTGGTACATACGCATCATCGGTAATGGTGCTAGTGTCCTAACAGCATGATATCAATAATGGAATATGTAGCAAAATAAATATGCGAGGCAGAGCGAACAGCAATAATGTGCGGGAGCTGAATACTAGACACAACGATAACTAATCTGCATTACCCTAATATAAGTCCTACAATAGTGCCTTTTTGAAATAACACGAATCGCGGTGTTTTGAAAATAAGGGCTACGGTGTTTTTAAGAAAAGATACGTCTTTTGAAATATCCGTAGAATCCCTTGACCTGTCTTTTAAAATACCCACGATCCGTTAGTTTTGAAATAGGTAGGAGTCTAATCTAGTCTAACAACTACACTAAACTATACGGCTGAACTAACAAGCTGAACTACAGGTAAGGAAACCGCCTAACATCTGAGTCGATACATATACATACCTGTATATATATTAGTCGGTGATCCCGCCTCAATAATATCATATCCGATACTATATCTATAATCAGACATCCCAAGTCAAGAGTGCGGATCAATCATCAATATAGCTCGTACGTAAATCCGTCGTACGGCATCCCAAATCTGGGTATGGGTCAATATCACATTCATCATACTATTCACCTGGTATCCTCTTTATCAAATATCATGATCGGGGTACTGATCTACGTCTAGTACAATACTGATACCGCCTAAGTATGCATGCACGTGTGTGAAACACTACGTCAAGGACCCGCTACAACGTCATGTCGTATCTCAAATACGAACCCTGCCATATCACCGATCTCATCGACTCATCTCAAATCCCAAGCACTATCCTCATCATCCGTACATGTGTATATGAATGTATATATGCATAGTCCCATACCCACGCGTATATACATATATACACATCCCCATCAACGCACAAGAAAATAATGTATGCAAGTCTGTGTGTGCGTATGTGGGTATAACAACTACTCTAGGGTTTCGCAACTAAACCAAAGCTAATCCATGAACACATAATCATAACATGAATAAACATTCTCGTATCATGAAACACCTATATAAACATATATATATGAGCTACACTACGGACCGCGGGGGTGCTATACGCCATCCACCCGACTTCTCCCCGTAGATATAAATCTACTCACCTGGTCCTCGCTTGCCGAAATCGATGTCGCCACGCGCTTGCTTGTCTTCTCGAAGTCCTCATGAGGGTACCTACGTATCATGACACATCGCATCGCCTTAAAAACCCAATTCGAAATCGAAACGGCATACGAAAACCAAATCGGCACGCGTACCACACATAGGTCTAAACCTATCACCTACGCATGCAAAAATAGCTAAACCAACACTCGATGTCGATGTCCAAACGTCAAACCATCGAGAAAAACCCAAACGCACCCATTTGCGCATTCACAAACACTAATTATAATATGAAATAGGTTAGAATTCACAAAAACCTCAAACTCACTTTAAAAGCTATTTTTCCGAAAACCTAGTAAGCAAACTTTTCCATTTTAGTACAAAACTAAATGTTTTAATGATTTTAGTGGCTACAATGCTCACTAAATATCTTAACTAAGCCACCCAAACCATTACTAGATTTTAAACTTACTCATTTCCATAAATCCCAAAATTCTAGTTTGCAATTTAGCTTAAATAGTAAAATTCTAAAATACAATTTGCAAACTAGCTACTAGGTTTGATTTAACATGCCTTAATATGATAAATTACACACTTAAACCATGTTCAAATGATATAAAACCCTAACTAGATTTAAATCTCACATTTGCAATTAAATTACAAAACCTAGTTTGCTAAAAACTTAATTTGGACATTTTAAATGTTACAATTAGCAAATTAGCAATCAGATTAGTTTTAGCATAGCATTAACATGTTAATCTACTCATCACAACCATAATCTAATGATAAACACACTAATTTGATCACAAACCATTTTCTTGAATTTCCAATCATGCAATTAGAACCAATTTAAAACCTAATTAAACACTTAATAACTAAATTAAAGTAATTAACTAACAATTTACCAAAGGGTTAGAATTTATACCCAACAATTTGAAGATCCCACAAGCAAACTTAGCCCTCCAAAATTAGCTTCTTTTCATCAAGATCTATACTAGATAGGCTAAGGAAAAATGGGTAGGGTTTTGATTTGGATTTTGTGGGATTTTTGGTGTTGATTTTTGGGCATTTTGTGAAGAATTTTGAGGTGAAATGAGAAGGAGAAGAGGGGAGGGGCTGTTGCAGCAGTGAAGAAGGGAGGCTCGGCCAAATTTTGGGGAGGAGAGTGAGAGGTGAGGTGAGGAAAATGCAAGGGAGGAAAGTCAAGGTCAAGGTAAGGTCAAAGTCTAACTACTTTATCTATTTTCTAATCTTTTCTTTTATTTCTTTTCCCTTTGCAAACCAAGTGGGGAAAAAGTGAGGGCTGCTGAATTTGGCTAAGGGGAGGAGTAAGTGGGGGTGTGTGGGTGTGGGCACGGGTGTGGGGTGGTGAAAAATGATAAATACAATACCCCAAACATCCATTTACGCTAAAAAAAAGCCTTTTTTCTTCAATAATTTCTAAACCGCTTTGGCAAATGATTTCGTTCCAAAAACCACATGATAAATTTTTATTTAATGTTTTATGATGCACAAAATTTGTTTCAACTCATTCCAATATGTAATTTTCCCTGATTAAATGTATTAGTGACGGCTTAAATAATAATAAAATAATATTTTTTTCAGAAAATTTGAAATTTCACCAGCGGCTCAATAAACACCAAATAATAGCAATTACATAGCTAGAATATGTATATTTAATTTTTATAATAAGATATTTGTATTTTGACTTTTTACAGAAAACCCCCTTATTTTACCGATTTTTTTTGAAATTTCACCGAAACGATTTTCAAAACGTTACAATCTTCCCCCCTTAAAGAAATTCGGTCCCCGAATTTAAATTCAAACTCCCCCAAATACTAAAACATCTAAGAAAAACCATCAAATCGTCGGGGCTCCGAAATTGTAACTACATAAAACAAATCGTAGCGCCGCGCATGCGCTTGAAAAATGAGCATATAACTCAAATCAAAACTCCGTCAAGCATCCCGCAATCATCGGAGTCATGGAGAAGACATCAATGCCAAATCCAAATCAAAACCAATATGACATAACTCGAAACTATACATGTAAATATCGAATCTATATATGTAAGTATCTAAAGGAAATGCATGCCAAATCTCTTTAAGTCGCTGTGCAACGCGTATAACACTGCACAGTGGCGGACGTCTATCATAAGAAAATAACTATATACATATATACCTTTGTTTGAAATGTACGTTCCGCCGTTTTGGAAACAATTTAGAAGGGTCTCCTTGTTTTAAACATTTCGTGTCATATCAGACACGTAGGTAAATACTGAGGCTATAGCTCGCTTTTTGGAAATCCCTTCAATAACTATCAATGCATGCAAAATATATTCAGGTACTGTCCTCTGACTAGTCCTGCTCAGTACGAAAACACATAGCAATATCATAAATACGTACTACTCTATAAGAAATCAATCCCAAAATATGCACATGAATACTACGTGCGTCTGGTGCGCACGGAAATCAAAATCCATGAATGTGCCATACATGCGCACAGAAACAACATCTAAGTGCATCGGGTGTGCACGAAATATCTGTCGTAGGCAACAGGTGTGCCTGACAGCAAAATCAGGTGCATCTGACATGCACAAAAAAAAATCTCGATTTAGTGCATCTAGTGTGCACCAAATCGCATCTCGTAACAGGCGCCCAACAGGCGCTAAATATCCAATCCGGTGCATAAAATGCACAAAATAAATGTCGAGCATCACCCTCGAAATCGAAATCCAGTGTATCCAAGTGCACAAAATATATGTCACTGCACTGCCAGCATATATAAACTATACCGAGTGCAGGAACGAAATCGTGTGCGTGCATACGCACAAAATCAACTCAAATGTCTAAAACCGTAAAATCACAAACATGTGAAACCAAAGCACGAAAATGATATCAAGTGCAACACTGTGCAAAGATCGTAAATCCTCAATCATCAAAATCAAATCATGCGAATAAATCACCCAAAACATTGAAATCAATAATGGCGGAATAGTACCGCTCAAGCGCATCCTCTAAGAATCTCGGGCCAACTGTCGCGGTCACTAGTGGGACGTCTCGTCGATGATCATGAACTCTGTCCTGCTGGCGTGCGTAACCATGACCACTCCTGGGTCAAGGTCTTCACTGTGAATTACCAATCTTTCGGTCCATCGGCTCATCGGCCCTGTCAGGTGTGCTAACGGGGACGATTCCGTTCTGGCACTTCTCTGGTCATCTCTTGGTCAATCATCACGACCACTCGTAAGACAGCATATTACTGGCGTCGGCCTCTGGCTCTCTGAATGTACGTGACACATCTGATCCTGGGTGCAAGTATCATTGCAGCAGTGTCCTGGAAGGAATCCTGCTCACGGTCTCTTTCATGTCTCGTCTCTGCCAACTGTCCGGAAGTCATTGTCCTTTCCTATATCTGCATCTTGCTCTGGAACGACTGCATACCCATCGCGACCTCTTCTGGAAGGTATATCCAGTACTCTGCCTCGGCATGCGTATCGCATCTCTGATGTCGGCGGAGTGGAACGTCGTCTTATCCAGATCTTGTACGGACCTCTTACTCCACTTTTCTCTAATGTCGTCTGCTTTAGACTCGTCTCATCGCGGCTACATGGACTGAGCTCCAACGACTATCCTCGTATCTGGAGTCTCCCAAGAATGCATCTCACCACCTAGCATCCGAATTAAGTCGAACCATCCAATCGATTCGTCAAAACCTCATAATCCCTCAAGAGCTCAACATCTTGGGTACAGTTTAATAGTATCGAGTACATACCACAGCATCGGTGGTCCAGCCGTAGAAGGGCAAACCCAAGCCTCACTAATGGCGCCGTAGAACTGCCGCAAACCCGAAGGTTCAAAGGCTTTCACACGGTCATTAAGTCGAGTTAGGGTTTCATTCTTCTAGAGGGACCATAGAATTGCCTGCATGTCTTTCCGACTACTTTAAACTTGGAATAATAGGTTTCCGACATTCGATCGTCTCTGTCGACCCTCACGTCTCTGCGTGAAGTCGTCTCTAGCTGGAATCAATCTATCTGATGACCTCGCATCGGGGTAGGCGAACGAACCACCTGTCCTAGTCATTCATCATCGGGTGACTAGCGACCTTCTATCATCTATTCGTACAACTCGCCCCGCAATAGCTCCAACATATGGGGCGATATCTCGTCGCTCGCAGCAACAACTGGTTCGATCATCTGCACGCTGAATAGTGCCTCAATCATCAGGAGTAAGCAACACACCAATGGTCATCAAAATCTGGCTGGCCTCCATCATTGGCTCTATTCTCTAGTGTCGATCAGCACCTCCGAGTAACCTCATAAAGGCGATCCGCCAAACGCTTGTGGCGCGGAAACACAGTAAAAAGACACATCTCTGCAATCGTGTGTCGCCGGAATTTCGCCCTGGTCAGTCCTCGTTCGTGACGAGCTTGTGCTGACCGCAACTCTAGCCGTAGCTCTCCCTGCCCGTAACCGTAGCAGCAAAACCAAACTGGTATCGATGAGGCTAGATCAGGAAGGAATATAATGCTGAACAAGGAAATGTACATCCTAAGGCTTCATAAGTGGAGTGGCGTGTCGTAAATATGCCGCGGAACATATCAACGGTACGTCACTCTAATTTAGTCACCTATTCCATCAACCAAGGGTCATCCTACGCTCCGAAGGTTAAAACCTAACGCTCTGATACCAACTTTGTCACGACCCGAAAGTACGGAACATGACCGGCACTTAAACTACGAACGTCTCGAGGCGTACGTAATCTAAGTAAACCGAAAACCCAGAAATCCAAACCAAGAAAATAGTAGAGTGCAGGAAATACCAACTTAAAGCAAGTAGTTCAATAGCATAAGCCGAATTATGCGGTTTTTAAAACATCAAAATTTTACTGAAAATTTCGGCAGAGTCTCCTTTGTAAATACTGGCCCCCAAACGGGATACAACATGAATAGTATACGAAATCAAGAAAAAGGCATCCCCAAGCGGGAGCTAGCTCTTCGTCAAACGACGGTCACAACCACACAAGCAATATAATATACAACGCCAATGGCGAGGATCAAAACTCAAAAGGAAACTCAAAACCACCAGAAATCCCCAGAAATAAAACGCGTGACTCTAAGGTCGAAAGAATAACATCACGGGTCTCTATCTCAAAATAAATAAATGTTTGGTTGATGGAATTTACTAGATACAACTGAAATATATTATACAAGGTAATATGATGGGTACGATACAAGAAAAACCCTCCTACTAGCAAATCACCCGAATGAAACTATGCCCGCAAAGCCGTAAGGAACCTGTACGGCAACCTGCAAGAAACTGGGGCACAACGGGGGTGAGTTGCCAACTCGTGAATAGAAAAACATCTACGCACAGAAATCGCATAAATAACGCAACCTAGGTCAATGATCATAATATATCCTCAAAAATATGTATAACAGGCAGCCTATAACAATGACTAGGGTAATATCTAACCCGAGTATAATTCCATGTGCCCGTGGCAGTGCCTCAGGTAGCAATATATCATATGAATGAGGTATGAATGCATGAAATAGAATACATGTAAATGAAGAAACTGTTTTCATAAATTAGTGAGATTTCCTTCGTATTTTTAAACTGAGGTATCATAATGAAATCAGTATCAACAGTGTCTAGCATCGACACAAAACATAAATCTCACTGTCTCGAAATATCAATGTCTCAAGCTCAATATCTAGGGCGCCGTCAGTCCGGCCCGGCCCCTACCATCCATCTCAAGACCACGACGGTATCCTCCGGATATCCGACGCGTCGGGTAATATCACCGGTAGGTAGTGCTCCCCAGCCAGGCTCAACGTCAACACCACATTCCTCTTGCCCCGGGGTACCATACCGGGCCCACCATGTACCCGTGACGGTTCCTCCACTCCTCGACACGGATCTCCAAAACCACAGCAAACTCATGGTGGACGACACTTTACATCACTAGAAAACCGCAACATTTTATATTTTAAAGATCATAAGTTGTAAATTTTGCGGCTTTCCCCGAAATCCAGAAATATCATAAATCTCAAGAAATCATCACAAGTGCATATGTCAATGATAATGAACTAGGCATGAACAACTGAATAACAGTATGCATGAAGTGGTAGGCAATAACTACAATGTCTAATATGGCATATAAGGGAAGTACACTAATATCATGTCAAAACTACTAGCTAACAATCTAAGTCAAGCAATTATATTCTCTAAAGTGTACGTGACATGGCAATTACCGATGAAGATGTGTGTGAGCCGGCAAATAGGTGTACGTGGTACATACGCATCATCGGTAATGGTGCTAGTGTCCTAACAGCATGATATCAATAATGGAATATGTAGCAAAATAAATATGCGAGGCAGAGCGAACAGCAATAATGTGCGGGAGCTGAATACTAGACACAACGATAACTAATCTGCATTACCCTAATATAAGTCCTACAATAGTGCCTTTTTGAAATAACACGAATCGCGGTGTTTTGAAAATAAGGGCTACGGTGTTTTTAAGAAAAGATACGTCTTTTGAAATATCCGTAGAATCCCTTGACCTGTCTTTTAAAATACCCACGATCCGTTAGTTTTGAAATAGGTAGGAGTCTAATCTAGTCTAACAACTACACTAAACTATACGGCTGAACTAACAAGCTGAACTACAGGTAAGGAAACCGCCTAACATCTGAGTCGATACATATACATACCTGTATATATATTAGTCGGTGATCCCGCCTCAATAATATCATATCCGATACTATATCTATAATCAGACATCCCAAGTCAAGAGTGCGGATCAATCATCAATATAGCTCGTACGTAAATCCGTCGTACGGCATCCCAAATCTGGGTATGGGTCAATATCACATTCATCATACTATTCACCTGGTATCCTCTTTATCAAATATCATGATCGGGGTACTGATCTACGTCTAGTACAATACTGATACCGCCTAAGTATGCATGCACGTGTGTGAAACACTACGTCAAGGACCCGCTACAACGTCATGTCGTATCTCAAATACGAACCCTGCCATATCACCGATCTCATCGACTCATCTCAAATCCCAAGCACTATCCTCATCATCCGTACATGTGTATATGAATGTATATATGCATAGTCCCATACCCACGCGTATATACATATATACACATCCCCATCAACGCACAAGAAAATAATGTATGCAAGTCTGTGTGTGCGTATGTGGGTATAACAACTACTCTAGGGTTTCGCAACTAAACCAAAGCTAATCCATGAACACATAATCATAACATGAATAAACATTCTCGTATCATGAAACACCTATATAAACATATATATATGAGCTACACTACGGACCGCGGGGGTGCTATACGCCATCCACCCGACTTCTCCCCGTAGATATAAATCTACTCACCTGGTCCTCGCTTGCCGAAATCGATGTCGCCACGCGCTTGCTTGTCTTCTCGAAGTCCTCGTGAGGGTACCTACATATCATGACACATCGCATCGCCTTAAAAATCCAATTCGAAATCGAAACGGCATACGAAAACCAAATCGGCACGCGTACCACACATAGGTCTAAACCTATCACCTACGCATGCAAAAATAGCCAAACCAACACTCGATGTCGATGTCCAAACGTCAAACCATCGAGAAAAACCCAAACGCACCCATTTGCGCATTCACAAACACTAATTATAATATGAAATAGGTTAGAATTCACAAAAACCTCAAACTCACTTTAAAAGCTATTTTTCGAAAACCTAGTAAGCAAACTTTTCCATTTTAGTACAAAACTAAATGTTTTAATGATTTTAGTGGCTACAATGCTCACTAAATATCTTAACTAAGCCACCCAAACCATTACTAGATTTTAAACTTACTCATTTCCATAAATCCCAAAATTCTAGTTTGCAATTTAGCTTAAATAGTAAATTCTAAAATACAATTTGCAAAGCTAGCTACTAGGTTTGATTTACATGCCTTAATATGATAAATTACACACTTAAACCATGTTCAAATGATTAAAACCCTAACTAGATTTAAATCTCACATTTGCAATTAAATTACAAAACCTAGTTTGCTAAAAACTTAATTTGGACATTTTAAATGTTACAATTAGCAAATTAGCAATCAGATTAGTTTTAGCATAGTATTAACATGTTAATTTACTCATCACAACCATAATCTAATGATAAACACACTAATTTGATCACAAACCATTTCTTGAATTTCCAATCATGCAATTAGAACCAATTTAAAACCTAATTAAACACTTAATAACTAAATTAAAGTAATTAACTAACAATTTACCAAAGGGTTAGAATTTATACCCAACAATTTGAAGATCCCACAAGCAAACTTAGCCCTCCAAAATTAGCTTCTTTTCATCAAGATCTATACTAGATAGGCTAAGGAAAAATGGGTAGGGTTTTGATTTAGATTTTGTGGGATTTTTGGTGTTGATTTTTGGGCATTTTGTGAAGAATTTTGAGGTGAAATGAGAAGGAGAAGAGGGGAGGGGCTGTTGCAGCAGTGAAGAAGGGAGGCTCGGCCAAATTTTGGGGAGGAGAGAGAGAGGTGAGGTGAGGAAAATGCAAGGGAGGAAAGTCAAGGTCAAGGTAAGGTCAAAGTCTAACTACTTTATCTATTTTCTAATCTTTTCTTTTATTTCTTTTCCCTTTGCAAACCAAGTGGGAAAAAAGTGAGGGCTGCTGAATTTGGCTAAGGGGAGGAGTAAGTGGGGGTGTGTGGGTGTGGGCACGGGTGTGGGGTGGTGAAAAATGATAAATACAATACCCCAAACATCCATTTACGCTAAAAAAAAGCCTTTTTTCTTCAATAATTTCTAAACCGTTTTGGCAAATGATTTCGTTCCAAAAACCACATGATAAATTTTTATTTAATGTTTTATGATGCACAAAATTTGTTTCAACTCATTCCAATTTGTAATTTTCCCTAATTAAATGTATTAGTGACGGCTTAAATAATAATAAAATAATATTTTTTTCAGAAAATTTGAAATTTCACCAGCGGCTCAATAAACACCAAATAATAGCAATTACATAGCTAGAATATGTATATTTAATTTTTATAATAAGATATTTGTATTTTGACTTTTTACAGAAAACCCCCTTATTTTACCGATTTTTTTTGAAATTTCACCGAAACGATTTTCAAAACGTTACAACGCTGTAGAGGCCGTATGGATTTATGGCAGGGTTCGAACGTACGCGCGCACTTGTGCACGTGTCATGGTTCGGACGGATAGTACTAGCGGGCTTTGGTTTAAGCCGGATCCTAGTATTGTACAGTGTGGATTTTGTCTCATTGCATTTGTATTCGGTCGGAATACAAATGCGGGTATGTATATACGGTCGCGGGGTTTTCCTGTAATTTATTACGGGATCAGTTTTTTGAAGTTGCCAGTTTTCATTCCGTTTCAGCCAGTTTTTCTTTCTTCCATACTTGGCTGAATTTTCCATGGAGGGACTAATTTGCAAGTGTGCAAATTAGAAATGTGGAGGGTGTTATTTGTAAATGGGGCTTCATGATAGTTCTAGCATCTTTGATTCCTTTCTTGTTCTCATCATGGTGTGCATTTATGAGATGGGTTTTGTGGAAGGATTAGATTAGAAATTGATGTGATCTTTATTCCTCTTTATCACACAATTCCCACTTGCTTCATGATTGAATTTTTCCTCCACCATTTTGGTAAGGGGCCGGCCACATTTTAGGTGAGGGTGTGAGATTTTTGGAGAGCGTAATTTGATCTCATTTCATTTTCTTTGCTAGAAAAATGAGAGCACCATTTCTTCCAAACTTCTTTTTCACCTCCATCAAAACATGGCAACTTCATCAACCCCTTGAGACAAATGATTCTACACTTAGTCTACAGCATTCTTGGACACGTCGGCTTGCCAACTTCGTGTCCGAGTTGCCTCGGTTCAGAGGTGGGAGCCCGTAAAAAGTCTTCTCGATGTGGTGCCATTTTCGACGAGGAGATGAAGACCGGAGATTCCGCGAGGAGATCGGGATGGTGGCCGAAGACCGAAGGACACAGATCGTTCGGTATAGCTCTCTACCCCTTTCTCTAGTTAGCTAGTAGTTGGTTAATGGCCCGATCCGGGTTTTTTAGTACGTGGTAGTGCCAGTTTTAAAGTTAAAGAAAAGTTTCGTTTCCGCATTTTGGCCCCGGACAGACGGCCGGGGCGCTGCCGTGGACTTACAGAGTGGTGTTAGTGCAATTGGACCTTAGAGATGACCTTAAACCCCCTTAGGAGGTTAGAAACCCAGATCTATTTGAAACAAACCAAGATTTACTGAAAACAGAAACTTTCATGTCGGTTTTGTGAGGGTTTGGAGCGTGCAGGGAAATCTGGAGTGACCCGCGACCAAAACCAGAAAAATAAACAAGTCCAGAGACCTATTTGAGACCCTAGGAACCCCCTGTAGCGATACGAACACCATGGGAGCACCCAGGGCCCGCCTGGCCGGATTTTCCTGTATGGGGCTCGGCCACTTGGTGTGGGGTAGGGACCAGGTTTCTTCTGTAGGTCATAAGTACCATATATATCACCCTAGTGTTGTTTTGGAACTTTGTTTTCACCCTATACAAAACCTGGAACATGTTTTCAATGTTGCTGCCTTATGTTTTCCATTGTTTTTGAATGCAAGTTTTGGTATTTGATGATTCGTTTCTGTCGGGTGGCGTTTGAACATCAACGGCAAAGGGTTATTGGTCGTGTTTGCATGCGAGACTATAGGTTTTTACCTATGAGAGTAGCGTGTGCCGTTTTGGTTTTCCGATGTGATTTTCATGTGCTTTTGCGATCGTGTTATCTTGTAGGTACCCCACGTGACGTCAAGACGTTGAAGATGAAGATGGCGACATCGGCATCGGCACACAAGAAGCAAGGTGAGTAGATTTATATCTACGGGGAGAAGTCGGGTGGATGGCGTATAGCACCCCCGCAGTTCGTGGTGATGTATACGAATACGTATACACACATATATTGATTATATATTGTTTGAGATTATTGATGATAGAGATGGATTCTAGGTGTGATTGGATTGGTTTAGTGTTGCGAAACCCTAGAGTAGTGGTTGCACTACACATACACACACACCCATACTTGCATACATTCTTCTTTCATATGTGCGTATATGGGAATATATATTTTTGTGTTCACATGGGTATGGGACTATGTGTTCATATACTGGATTTGAGAATAGTATTTGGGATTTGAGGTGAGTCAATGGGATTTGATTTGAGACCGCGAGATCGGTGATATGGAAGGATTCGTATTTGAGATACGTCGTGATATTATAGCGGATCTTTCGACGACGATACCATGTGAATGGTGATATACATAGAATAGTTAACTTGTGATCGAGACATGAGATAAGATATGTTAAGATAGTTATAATGGGTCGCATTGGGCGATGTATACCTCTTTATGATGATATGTGGTGATGACATCGGTTTGTATGAGGCTGTAGATTAGCAGTCAGATCAGGATTATTGATGATATTAGTACTGTGCTAGACGTAGATCAGTACCCCGGATTATGATCTTTGATAAAGAGGATACCAGATGAATAATGTGATGAATGTGATATTGACCCGTACCCAGATTTGGGATGCCGTACGACGGATTTACGTACGAGCTATATATTGATGTTTGATCCGCACTCTTGACTTGGGAATATCTGATTATAGATATGGTATCGGATGTGCTATTATTGAGGCGGGATCACCGACTAATATATATATATATATATATATATATATATATATATATATATCGACTCAGATGTTAGGCGGTTTCCTTACCTTTAGTTAGCCTGTTAGCTCAGCCCTATAGTTTAGTGTAGCTGTATGACTCATATGATATTAAATGCAGATTAGTCATCATTGTGTTTAGTATTCAGCTTCCGCACATTATTGCTGTTCGCTCCGCATCGCATACTTATATTGTGATTTCATATTCCATTGTTGATATCATGCTGTTAGGACACCAGCACCATTACCGATGATGCGTATGTACCACGTACACCTACTTGCCGGCTCACACACATCTTCATCGGTAATTGCCATGTCACATACACTTAGAAAATACTATTTCATTGACATGGTTTGTTAGCCAATAGTTTAGACATGATATTAGTATACTTGCCTTATATGCTAGTTTAGACATTGTAGTTATTACCTGCTACTTCATGCATGTTATTATTCACTGTTATGCCGCATTCATGGATTTTTATGCCTATATTCACTGTTTACATGCTATTGATGATTTGGATTCGGATTTTCATGAGATTTCCTGGATTTGGGGGAAAACCGCAAAAACATTTATAAACTTCTTTTCTCTCTCTTTTTAAATGAAAAGCGCGGTTCTCCCATGATGTATGAGTCGTCCACCATGAGTTTGCTGATGGATTTCGAGACCCGATTCGAGGAGTTGGATGAACCATTTCGGATACATGGTGGGCCCGGTGCGGTACCCCGGGGCGAGAAGGTCGCAGAGGATGGCGTTGAGCCTGGCAGGGGAGCACTACCGACCGGTGATTTTACCCGACGCGTCGGATATCCGGAGGATACCGTCGTGGTCTTGAGATTGATGGTAGGGGCCGGTCTAGACTGACGGCGCCCTAGATAGTGAGATTGAGACATTGAGATTTTGAGATATTGAGGTACTGAGATATTGAGATATTGAGATTATGTTTTGTGTCGAAACTAGACACTGTTTATGCTGATTTCATTTATGATACCTCGTTTTGAAAATACATAAATCTCACTAAGTTATGAAAGCAGTTTCTTCGTTTTCATGTATTCATGCTTTCATACCTCATCCATATGATATATTGCTATCTGAGGCACTGACACGGGCACTTGGTATTACAGTTGTTTAGAGGTCTACCCTAGCCATTGTTATAGGCTGCAGGTTATATATTTGATGATATATTATGATCATATGACCTAAGATTGCGTTGTTCATGCGATTTCTGTTCGTAGATGTTTTTCTACTCGCGAGTTGCCAACTCACCCCCGTTGTGCCACAGTTTCTTGCAGGTTTTGCCGTACAGATTTCTTTACGGCTTTGCTGGTACTACTCCCATTTCCGGGTGATTTGCTAGTAGGTGGGTTCACTTGTATCGTGACCATCAGTATATTTTGTATATTATTATTCAGTTGTATCTAGAAGTTCCATCAACCAAACATATATTTATTTTAGATAGAGACCAGTGTTGTTTATTCTTTCGACCTTAGAGTCGTGCGTTGTATTTCTATGGATTTCGTGCTGTTCTGAGTTTCCTTTTCTGTTGTGATCCTCGCCTTTCGGTGTTGTATATTATATTGCTTGCGTGGTTGTGACCGTCGATTGACGAAGAGCTAGCTCCCGCTTGGGGATGCCTTTTTTCATTATATATGCCTTATCCGGTTTTGTACCCGTTTGGGGTCAGTTTTTACAAAGGAAACTCTGCCGAAATTTTTAGAAAAGACTTGTGATTTTAAAATGCATATTTTGGCGTATGTTGCAAACCATTTGATTTAAAATGTTTTTTCCTTCACTCTACTACTATTCTTGGTTTGGATTTCTGGGTTTTCGGCTTACTTAGATTACGTACGCCTCGAGACGTTTCGTAGTTTAAGTGCCGGTCATGTTCCGTACTTTCGGGCCGTGACAAAGTTGGTATCAGAACGTTAGGTTTTACCTTCGGTGCGTAGGATGACCTAAGGTTGATGGAGTAGGTAGCTTGAGTAGAGTGACGTACCGTACGTATGTTCCACGGCATATTTACGATACACTACTCTACTTAAGAAGCCTTAGGATGTACATTTCTTTGTTCAGTATTATATTCATTCCTGATCTAGCCTTATCCGTACCAGTTTTGGTTTTGCTGCCATGATTACGGGCAGGGAGAGCTACGGCTAGAGTTGCGGTCCGGACGAGCTCGTTACGAACGAGGACTGACCAGGGCGTAATTCCGGCGACACACGATTGCAGAGATGTGTCTTTTTATGGTGTTTTTGCGCCACGAGCGTTTGATGGATCGCTGTACGAAATTTCTCAGACGTGCCGATCAGTACCAGGGGATCAGGCTACTGCTAGAGGCTAGCCAGGATGTGATGACCATTGATATATCGCTTATTCAGGATGATTTTCAGCGTACAGACGAATGAGCCAGTTATTGCTGCAAATGACGAGATATCGCCCAGATGATTGGTGCTACTGCAGCATGGGTATGTACTAAGAGATACGATGGTAAGTCGCTAGTCACCCGAGGATGAATGTGTAAGAGCACGGCGGCGCCCTGACCTCCATTCCGAGGCCAAATGCGGAAGCGATGGTTAACTTTAATTTTTCCAAACCGGCACCACCGCGCACTAAAACCCGGATCGTACCATTAACTAGTCCTAGCTAACTACTAGATGAGGAAGAGAGATATACCGAGCGATCCGTGTCCTCCGGTCTTCTCGCCGTCGTCCCGATCTCCCGCGGAATGTCCAGTCTCCACCTCCTCGCCGGAAGGGCACCACGTCGCCTGCATCTTTTACGGGCTCCCACCTCTATACCGAGGCAACTCGGGCACGAAGTTGGCGAGCCGACGTGCCCAAGGTTTGCTGTAGAATGTGTAGTGCTTTGTCTCTTTAGGGTTATGTTGCCATTGGTGATGGAGGAGAGAAGGAATGAACTTTGGAGAAGTGTTAAGGATTTTTGAGCAGGCCAAAATTGGGATGTATCAATTTCCCTCATCAAAATAAAAATGAACCTCTCCCTTTTTCAAGTGGCCGGCCCCTCTTCATCAAATGGTGGAGGAAAATATAAAATATGAAGGGAGGTGATGGTAGGAAAAAGGAGAGGGTGACCACATCCATAAGCAATGATAACAAGGTCAAATCCAATTCAAATCAACATCAAATCCTTTCTAATCTCATGATGATAAGAATATCATAATGAAGCTACAAATGCAAGAAATCCCTCCACAATAAGTTATTTGCACTCTTGCAAATAACCCCCTCCATCGGAAAGTCCGGCCGCGAAGGAACAAAGGAAAACCGGCCGGAACGGAATGCAAACTGGCAACTTCAGAAAACTGATCCCGTAATAAATTACAGGAAAACCCCGCTACTGCATATACATGCCCGCATTTGTATTCCGACCGAATACAAATGCAATGAGACAAAATCTACACTGTACTATACTAGGATCCGGCTTAAACCAAAGCCAGCTAGTATTATCCGTCCGATCCTGATCCGTGCAATACCGCACGTATCTGATCGAACCCTGCCATATCTTCATACGGCCTCTACAGCGTTTCGCCCGAAAACTTGAGTAACTGAATGTGGGGGACTCTAAAGACTCGTCAACACCTTGGTTGTGGATTTAACCACTAGCACGTCAGAGGTATAAGCCAATACGTGACGGGCTACCAGGTATTGACCAAAAAGGACGTCGATGAGCGAACTCATCCTGACACCCTACTGAGCCTGTCAGTGATAATATCCGTACAGTCCGGTCCGTTCGTCTATGAGCATCGCATGGCGGGCCTAGGGGGTTGGTAAAAGTCAGACCCCCAAAAGCGGTACAAGTCGTGTCGGAGTGTAGCTCAGAACACCCTGAGATACTACTGGAATACCTACCAGTAAATCTCCTGCCTCGGCCGAGGGCTTCGTGTAATGGCTCTCCTAGATACAGCGCGACCTCACCCCCAATACCGGGAGAGACGAACCCCTGAAGATCCGCTCACTGCCTCCATGTGGCTTGGGACTGTACCCAACTAAAACCTGTTTGCATGTCTCCTTTGAGCATGGTAGGGTAGTAATCAAAGTACAGTGGGAACTCACATGAGACAAATGACGATCCCCAGGTCGATGAACTAACCTGTACACATGTCACCAGGGAACTGCTATCTGACGTCAGGTATAAGACCAACTAGCATGTTCCCGGCGGGTCCTGTCCGGTGTACTCATAACCCAATGAGCACCTGTATACATCTTAGGTGAACCAACTGACACCAGTGGCTTGTGAGACCGGCCACCGCCCCTCGTCGGGGTCTCGACTGTATACACTAGTCTACTCTGGAGTATCGATGCCCTATCTCGAAACTCCCACGACTAGGGACCTTTTAAGGATGTGCTTATAGACCCCAGCTCCCACTTATATGATCGCCCTCATACTGCTGGTGGTCAAGCAAGAATCCTAGGGGCTCTATCAACGTGTAATAGCGACATGTCAGGTCACCTAAAGCAGTACACGATGATAAAGGTAAACCAGATAGCATACTATCATCTTGAGTAAGACTGTCCTACCGGGATAGGTCCTCCCTCAATCATTGCAATCACGTGCCTGTGATCCAATAATTGACTCTGAGGGCACTATCTCCAACAATCTCCCACTTGCACTCAAGGCTAATTATTGCGATGTCGCATACTCACAGTCCGTGTGATACCGAACACCCAACTCCTCTACTAGTCAGTCTCACAAAGCCCGTTTGCGAAACCATTGCATTCGAGGAATAGCCTCAGTGAGTGGATCCGCTTTGATGTTTCTTTCTATGTCTCTCTATATCTCAAGTTCACGGAGAAAACCCATCTCCCGAAATGAGCAATACCTGTCTTAGAATGTGTCTGGATGTCTGATGGGACCTAGCTCATAAATGAACTCCAAATCCAAACTTCTTAGACTGTATCGACAACTGAACTTAATCAGTATCCTGTGCCATGCCTCCCTCAGTATTGCCTTGGACCACCTGTCCAAAATACTGCCCCTCATCAGAAGGAAAACTATAACTCTGACCACCTCCTTGTTGTCCAGGTCACCTTGGAAGCCTGGAATGATAACTGTCTCTCGATTGAGGCTGTCGTTATCAAATCCCTAGAACATCCACTTATGTTCTAAAACTGCTTCCGACTGTTTCTCCAGGATTGGATCAAATTATTGCATCTAGTGCAAGAACAACATCTGATGTGGTACTTGACATCTCATGATTGACTCAATTGCCTGAGCAAGTGATCTGCCAATCATGCACATCCCTCTCCCCTTTAGTCTGTAAGACACCTTTAGAGAGGGTGACTCCATTACCTGCAGGTACACTACCGTGCCAGCAGTCGTCCATTCTAAATGCTCTTAGAATGCTGTCTAAGTACCCTTAATTGGGAAACCACCCAAATCTAGATCTAAAACCATAGATCTAGTAACCAGTATTTCTGATATAATGTCCAGGTTCCATGTGGAGAAACCACTGTGTGACGACCAAAGTATAACCGATCGTAGTATAGGAGTTTCTTTTCCTATTCTGTGTATGTCATCCAAATACCATGACATCACACCCTACTACCTTCTTAACAGATCCATCCTCTATTCTGATGAAGTCAAACCTATGACTGTCACATCAGAAATTGATGATCTATCTCCGCTACATCTGCTTTAGTCTATAAATAGACATAAGCCACCTGTCCACCAATGCTTCCGCTGCTCCCACTGACTACGACAACCCTCTGGCAGAGTCATATAGACGTACACTTCTAAAACTAGTTTAGAACGACGCTATACTCATCCTCTTGCCGGGTCTCACAGTCTGGAACAACAGCAATGGCAAGTCTGGGTAAACAAGAACTTCCCTGTCACCGTCCTTGAGGCTACCGAAGTACCTCTCGGGTGCCTGAAGTTACCCACCTTATCTGCGGAGTGGCCAATGGAATGTCAAACCAGATTGAATCTTTAGGTTCTTATCAAATCTTCAGTAATCGTTTGTTGTTCTGGAATCACTTCCAGTTCTACCATACTCCCACTAGTGTTTTTCTGAAAAAATCCATTTTTAATAAAACTGTGGCGAGTTTAGAACAATATCACTATTGATCTTCCAGATGGTAGAAATTCAACCCTCGTCATAGCCTGGGTCAACCCACAAACAGCCATTACAGAAACGTGCCTTGAGTTATCCAGAGTCTGGTTTTAAGCATAATCCGGACAACTCCCCGTACCTTAACAACGTTAAGATATGAACTGTTCTATATCCAATATAGAACCAGAGGCACTGATTTAATTGAACCAGATTCAAATCATGCAGCTATCTCCAGTGCATGTTAACTAAATGGAGAGAGGCCGATCAGCGTTACTCAACTTAGGAATACTTCCAATTATGAGTAACCTGAAAGAGAAGCAAGTTCTCTTAATCATTAATATCAACTGAATACCATATACAAGTATCTACATCTTCGATCAACTTGAAGAATCCCGATACTTGCAACACCTGGTTCTCTACTTTATTCAAATACCTATAACTTCTCAAAATTCGGACCCTGTGTTTCCACGAAACACCTGTCTAAAAACTAGAGAAGTCATAAGTAAACCGAATATAGTACGAGGACCAACCCCTCTGTCCTGATGGACGCTGGACAACATACAATACTCTGTATAAGTCCCTTGAGTCTGATAACTCATTTACTGTGTGTCGTAGGTTGAAAACTGTACTTATGGTTAAGAAGAATTACACCGCTGTTTAATGCTTCTTACCCAACCATCCACTGATATAGGTAAATGTCATAGACATAATTTCAAAAAGGTATATCTCACTCTATGAAAATAGACGTACAGATATATCAATTTGAAATTGGTGCATAACAGCGGATATTCAAAACCAAATATTTGCCGACCGGCAAACAACCCAGGTGACTTCCTCAAATATCACCGATTACAACGAATCCCGATATAATGAGGATGATCACCTAATTCTCAATAATTTACTCCCACTCATCATCTGTAAAACCATACAGATGTGAGAATCATGCCTGGTAAATTCATACCCTGGAGTAAGTATCTAATCGGGAAATCAGTTTTCATTTAACAGTACACAGTGAAACTGAAACATTGAAATGTTTCGATGGGGTATCCCGGTATTCCTAGTAATGCCTCTTCCATTATCCAGATTCACGACTGTAACCGTATAATTCTTTGCCATCTTTCCAAATCCCTTTATATGTCTTTAGTCATTACCTTCTGCACACCCCTTTAGGCCAAATGGTTTTCTTTCTTCCCTACCGTTTGGCATCAGCCTATGGTTTGGAAGAAGACTATCCAATAAGCATAATGGGTGTACTGTCCTAATTCTAGGAGCACTCGCAATACGAGAGAAGGTGAAAATAAAAGACACCTGAATAAATTTTATTCCTATTTCTCCTGAACCAGAATCCATCCCCGAACTGGAACAAGTTCCTTTCGAGTTCATATATAACCATACGATGGAGTATCCAATAAACTGTGGATCTTCGTAGTGATACGGAGTGTCCTGGAGAAATACAAAGGTGATTTAGGATTGGCGAAGAAATACTTGGTTTGGTCGTGAATAGCAGTCGCAATTTACTTTGCCTTCTTACTAATCCCTTTATATGTCTTTACTTAATACCTTCTGTACACCATCGTTAGGCTAATTGGTTTTCTTCATTCCCTACCGGTCGGCACCAGCCTAAGGTTTGGAAGAAGACTATCCAATTTGCGTAATAGGTGTACTATCTCCTAAACCAAGGAGTACTCGCAACCTGAGAGAAGGTAAAAGGAAAAGGCAACTGAATAGTCCTATTCGTTTTCTCCAGAACCGGAAACCATCCTCGAATAAATTCCTTCGAGTTCGTATATAACCATACGATGGTTTTGTCCAATGGAAGTGGACGTTCGTAGTAATACGGGGTGTCCTGGAGAAAAGAGTAAAAGTAGGAGTGGCAATGAGGTTAGCGACTCTGACAATCCAAAAGCCAGTGTTAAGAAGGTTCGGTCAACTTGGTCACTGAGTCATTGTCTTAGGCTCGGGTCAATGGTCGCTTCCAAAGAGAGAGAGAAAAGAAACACTCAGCGTGCACTCTAACCTAGATCAGAATGGTTACCAATTTATCTAATCTGGAAACCTCCCACTGTCATCTCAAATTCTCCTCCAAACCTGAAAGAAGAATTAGTCGGGATCACCCGAGGAGTAAACTAACTCATCAGTGGGAATCGGGATCCAACTATCATCGCATGATAACGTGACGGAATCCGCTCACGTCATCACACTCCAGAAGGTATGCGCATATCTGGCAAGTTTCAGTTCTTTTGAAACTCCCGATGTGATTTTTGCCCCATGCTCTTATGACCTTGGCGTGAGGTCAAAATATCATAAGTCACATGTCAAGTTCTACCCATCATTGTCCAGGTTAATTTGAACCCACCCGTACATACCTTTGACGTAGGCCAAAATAGTAGTACGACTGTCCTAAACCAACGCATTATCTATGCAACAGATAAATACCCGGCAGCTACCAATCACTATGCCTTGGCGTGAGGTCTAAATACATAGCTTGAATACTACCGAATATTTAACTGAAATGATGGAGGGCTACGAATGGTTTCTGGCGAAAACCTTTAACGTAATGAACTTGATATCGTTGAAGGAACGGATAGCTTTATAAAAATATAGTAACAAAAACCTTTGCTAAAGAGGTCACTCCCGGTGAAGAGATCTCGGCTCTTTCCCCGTAGAATGAGGTGCAGGATATTCCAACTGAATACCACGATGCAAAGCAAAAGTAATCGGCTATAGTGAAGTTATTGCCCTGACGCAAACTTTTGTCCAAGGGGTCACTCCCGGTGAAGGGATCTCGGCCCTTGCCTCGTCGACTGAGGAGCAGGATATTCCAACTGAATACCACGATGCAAAACAAAAGTGAACGTCCTTGCAATAACAGCCTTTTGAAAAGTGTTCCAACAACATCAATTAGGTTTGTTTTTAACTTGCATTGATCCGAATCAACGCAGTCCCATCAATTGATCACACCAATAAAAAACGAAAATATACTGATGTACGTATATGCCATCCGCATTCGCCATTGGTTCCGTCATTACCCGTTAGGTTAGCTAACTAACGACAGAGCGGGGACTGGACTAGCGCGGATGCAAAACATATACAACATCTACTAATAAATATCAATATATAATTTTCGCTCAAGGCGTGATAAAATGCAACATCACAGAAATGTACAGCATCACAGAACAATACAGATATCTGGGATCCCCGAATTTCACAGAGCCGCTACTGAAACCCGATGTTCCCCTGGTCGTATGGAGAGCCTGTGCAATGAAATCCTAGACCCCTACGGGCGTGGCAAGTCACCCGCCAAAACCTGAAGCGAGGAAGCCCCCTTCAGCAACGTGAATGGACCACCCAGCACTTCACGGAATCCGGTAACTTGGGCACCCCTCCTGGGTCAACCTGTACCCCCTACGAGTGCGGCGAATAGCCCGCCAATTCTAGAGTGAAGCCCCCTCCGTCTCAATGCCATGAGATGCGGGCCCGTTGCCCTCTAGAACCCGGCTATCCGTGCACCCCTCCGCGGGGTAATCCTAGTACAGAAAGTAAAATATACATACAACGGGTACATCGACCGCAACCTGGTCGTGCCCCAAAAGAATAATATACAGACAGGCAGTGACGGCAGTCCACATGTCGGACGCTCGCTCCACAATATAAAATGTACATAATACAACAAAAACAACTGTACTAGCATTGCATCCAGGCTATCCCCACGACCGATCCGCAACATCACAGCAATACACAGAATATCAACGTGAAAGTCACGTTCGCAAATCCGTCTAACCGGGCTATAGCAGTTAGACAGGATTTACTGATCAAGTGACATTCACGGTCGCAGATATAATGTAAATACTGTGAAATAATGTGTTTAAAATATCCGATCGATCAAATTTACCAAGTGGGCCCCCAAGTACTACTGTAGCACATCAAGAAATCTGGGCCCAAAAAATAACATTCCAGAAAACCTATTTTCCACTCAGGAGCATTCTGTAGAATTTTGGGGGACTAAACAGTTCAAGTCACGGCGGAACCGCGGCCCAAGCATGGGTTTGGCCGCGGTTCCGCGGTGGTTTGGACTGTTCACGAGCCCAAATTTTCACAGAACTCTTAGAATGTCCTACACATCATTCTGAAACAACCTGAAAAATTTTTGGACTTCAAAAAATTTCGACAGAAACTGATGTGAAGAAAAATACGGTTTTTGGAAAATTGTTCGATCGGAAATGTAAAACACATTAGACAAAGCTAGACTATGTTAATGGCGAGGCTCTGATACCACTGTAAGTGCACGGCGGCGCCCCGGCCTCCATTCCGAGGCCAAATGCGGAAGCGATGGTTAACTTTAATTTTTCCAAACCGGCACCACCGCGCACTAAAACCCGGATCGTACCATTAACTAGTCCTAGCTAACTACTAGATGGGGAAGAGAGATATACCGAGCGATCCGTGTCCTCCGGTCTTCTCACCGTCGTCCCGATCTCCCGCGGAATGTCCAGTCTCCACCTCCTCGCCGGAAGGGCACCACGTCGCCTGCATCTTTTACGGGCTCCCACCTCTATACCGAGGCAACTCGGGCACGAAGTTGGCGAGCCGACGTGCCCAAGGTTTGCTGTAGAATGTGTAGTGCTTTGTCTCTTTGGGGTTATGTTGCCATTGGTGATGGAGGAGAGAAGGAATGAACTTTGGAGAAGTGTTAAGGATTTTTAAGCAAGCCAAAATTGGGATGTATCAATTTCCCTCATCAAAATAAAAATGAACCTCTCCCTTTTTCAAGTGGCCGGCCCCTCTTCATCAAATGGTGGAGGAAAATACAAAATATGAAGGGAGGTGATGGTAGGAAAAAGGATAGGGTGACCACATCCATAAGCAATGATAACAAGGTCAAATCCAATTCAAATCAACATCAAATCCTTTCTAATCTCATGATGATAAGAATATCATAATGAAGCTACAAATGCAAGAAACCGCTCCACAATAAGTTATTTGCACTCTTGCAAATAACCCCCTCCATCGGAAAGTCCGGCCGCGAAGGAACAAAGGAAAACCGGCCGGAACGGAATACAAACTGGCAACTTCAGAAAACTGATCCCGTAATAAATTACAGGAAAACCCCGCTACTGCATATACATGCCCGCATTTGTATTCCGACCGAACACAAATGCAATGAGACAAAATCTACACTGTACTATACTAGGATCCGGCTTAAACTAAAGCTAGCTAGTATTATCCGTCCGATCCTGATCCGTGCAATACCGCACGTATCTGATCGAACCCTGCCATATCTCCATACGGCCTCTACAGCGTTTCGCCCGAAAACTTGAGCAACTGAATGTGGGGGACTTTAAAGACTCGTCAACACCTTGGTTGTGGATTTAACCACTAGCACGTCAGAGGTATAAGCCAATACGTGACGGGCTACCAGGTATTGACCAAAAGGGACGTCGATGAGCGAACTTATCCTGACACCCTACTGAGCCTGTCAGTGACAATATCCGTACAGTCCGGTCTGTTCGTCTATGAGCATCGCATGGCGGGTCTAAGGGGTTGGTAAAAGTCAGACCCCCAAAAGCGGTACAAGTCGTGTCGGAGTGTAGCCCAGAACACCCTGAGATACTACTGGAATACCTACCAGTAAATCTCCTGCCTCGGCCGAGGGCTTCGTGTAATGGCTCTCCTAGACACAGCGCGACCTCACCCCCAATACCGGGAGAGACGAACCCTTGAAGATCCGCTCACTGCCTCCATGTGGCTCGGGACTGTACCCAACTAAAACCTGTTTGGACGTCTCCTTTGAGCATGGTAGGGTAGTAATCAAAGTACAGTGGGAACTCACATAAGACAAATGATGATCTCTAGGTCGATGAACTAACCTGTACACATGTCACCAGGGAACTGCTATCTGACGTCAGGTATAAGACCAACTAGCATGTTCCCGGCAAGTCCTGTCCGGTGTACTCATAACCCAATGAGCACCTGTATACATCTTAGGTGAACCAACTGACACCAGTGGCTTGTGAGACTGGCCACCGCCCCTCGTCGGGGTCTCGACTGTATACACTAGTCTACTCTGAAGTATCGATGCCCTGTTTCGAAACTCCCACGACTAGGGACCTTTTAAGGATGTGCTTATAGACCCCAGCTCCCACTTATATGATCGCCCTCATACTGCTGGTGGTCAAGCAAGAATCCTAGGGGCTCTATCAACGTGTAATAGCGACATGTCAGGTCACCTAAAGCAGTATACGATGATAAAGGTAAACCAGATAGCATAATATCATCTTGAGTAAGACTGTCCTACCGGGATAGGTCCTTCCTCAATCATTGCAATCACGTGCCTGTGATCCAATAATTGACTCTGAGGGCACTATCTCCAACAGAATGACTAGGACATGTGGTTCGTCCGCTTACCCGATGCGAGGTCATCAGATAAATTGATTCCAGCTAGAGACGACTTCACGCGGAGACGTTGAGAGTCAACAGAGACGATCGAATGTCAGAAACCTATTATTCCAAGTTTAAAGTATTCGGAAAGACATGCAGGCAATTCTATGGACCCTCTAGAAGAATGAAACCCTAACTCGACATAATGACTGTGTGAAAGCCTTTGAACCTTAGGGTTTGCGGCAGTTCCGCGGCGCCATTAGTGAGGCTTGGGTTTGCCCTTCTATGGCCGGACCATCAATGCTGTGGTACGTACTCAATACTATTAAAATGCACCCAAGATGTTGAGCTCTTGGGGGATTATGAGGTTTTGACGAATCGATCGGATGGTTCGACTTCATTCAGATGCTAGGTGGTGAGATGCATTTCTTGGGAGACTCCAGATACGAGGATAGCTGTTGGAGCTCAGTCCATGCAGCCACGACGAGACAAGTCCGAAGCAGTCGACATTAGATAAAAGTGGAGTAAGAGGTTCGTACAAGATCTGGATAAGATGACGTTCCACTCCGCCGACATCAGAGATGCGATACGCAAGCCGAGGCATTGTACTTGGATATACCTTCCAGAAGGTGTCGTGATGAGTACACAGCCATTCTGGAACAAGAACCAGATATAGTAAAGGACGATGACTTCCGGACAGTTCGGCAGAGACGAGATTTAGGAGAGACCTCGACAGGACCTTTCTGGAATAAATTACGAGAAGACTTGGACCCAGGAGTTGTCATGTTACGCATACCAGCAGGCTAGAGTTCAGGATCGTCGACGAGACATGCTATGAGTGACCACGACAGTTGGCCAGAGATTCTTTGAGGATGTTCTTGAGCGGGACTATTCCGCCATATTTGATTTCGGTATTTTGGGCGGTCTATTCGCATGACTGATTTTGATGATTGAGTTTCATGATATTTGTTTTCATTCACCATGGTTGCACCTACTGAGTATTTACGACTTTTGCACAGTTGTTGCACTTGTTATTGTTTTCGTGTCTTGGTTTCACATGTTTATGATTTTATGGGTTTCATACAGTTGAGTTGATTTTGTGCATAAGTACGCACACGATTTGGTTTTTGCACTCGGTGTAGTTCACATATGCTTGCAGTGCAGTGTTACGCATTTTGTGCACTTAGATGCACTGGACTTCGATTTCGATTGTGATGCTCGATATTTGTTTTGTGCACCTTGTGCACCTGATTGGATTTTGCGCATGTTCGGCGCTTGATATTGGATTTCATGACTTCGTACAGGATGGAGGCACCTGATTTGGTTTTTCGCGCATGTTGGGCGCATGTTATGAGATGCGATTTTGGTGCACACCAGATGCACTAAATCGAGATTCTTCGTGCATGTCAGATGCACCTGTTTTTGCTGTCAGGCACACCTGTTGCCCTTGACAGATGTTTTGTGTACACCCGATGCACTTAGATATTGTTTTTTTGCGCATGTATGGCACATTCATGGATTTTGATTTCCGTGCGCACCAGACGCACGTAGTATTCATATGCACGTTTTGGGATTGATTTCTTATGGAGCAGTACGTTTTTGTGATGTTTTATTATTGTTTTCGTACTGAGCAGGACGAGTCAGATGACAGTACCTGAGTATATTTTGCATGCATTGATATATTTCAAAGGGATTTCCAAAAGCGAGCTATAGTCTCAGTATTTACCTACGTGTCTGATATGACACGAAATGTTTAAAACAAGAAAACCCTTCTAAATTGTTTCCAAAACGGCGGAACGTACATATTAAACAAAAGATATATACGTATATGATTATTTTCTTATAAGAGACGTCCGCCACTGTGCAGTGTTATGCGCATTGCACAGCGACTTTAAAAGATTTGGCATGCATTTCCTTTAGATATTTACATGTATAGATTGGATATTTACATGTATAGTTCTGATTTATATCATATTGGTTTTGCTTTGGATTTGGCATTCGTGTCTTTACCTTGACTCCGATGATTGCGGGACGCTTGACGGAATTTCGATTTTGAGTTATCTGCTCATCACTCATGCGCATGCATTGCGCTATGATGCGTTTTATGTATTGGTGATTTCGTAGCCCCGACGACTTGGACTTTCCTTTGAAATGTTTTAGAATTTGGGGGTTTAAATTTAAATTCGGGGACCGAATTTCTTTAGGGGGGGGGGAAGATTGTAACATTTCAAAAAAATAAAATATTATTTTTAGGAATTTTCATAATTTAATATTAATTTTTAATGAATATTTTAATATTTCGGTATAATTAAATACCGATAAATGGGAAAAATTTTGGAAAAATTATGGAAAATTCTAAAATAGGGTATTTTATGGGATTATGCCATTTTTAAGTTTTTATGGTTAATTATATGCTAATTTAATGCTAATCGCGATTAAAAATCGCTAATCGGATTTTTAGCATTTTTGTGCAAAACATGCACATATCATTTTTACACTTGTGTTTCATTTGTTTCTTTGCTTTCCCTTCATTTTAGCATGGTTGCTTAGGGTTGCCATTGTGTGAGAAGGAAATAAAAAAGAAAAGAAAAAGTAAGGAATGATTAGGAGAGAGAAAGGGTAGGTATGGGGTCAACCCTTGTAGTGAGCCATCTCTCCTCATTTCATCATATCACTTCTCTCCCCATTTCATCATATCACTTCTCTCCCCTCTCCTTCCCCTTGCTGCTGCTGCTGCAATCCCCTCTCTCCCTCTTCACAAAATCACCCAAAACACCATGAAATTCACCCCAAAACCCCATTCCCACTTCACAAAAATTGTTCCCAAGCTCACTAGCTACACATTGGACTAAGAAAGAGATGATTTTGAGGACTTTGAGCAACTCAAGAATTTTCTTGAGTTGCCAAAGGAGGTAATTTCTGCACCCTTAAAGTAGTATTTCGATTCCTTATGCATCCATACTTGTTTCATGTCGATAATGTGCGGTTTAGTGAACTTGGAAGTGTAAGTCCACGGTAGCGCCCCGACCGTCTGTCCGAGGCCAAAATGCGGAAACGAAACTTTTTTCAAAACTTGTAAACCGGCGCTACCGCATACTGAAACCCCGGATCGGACCATTAACGTAATGCTAGCTAACTAGAGAATGGGTAGAAAGCTATATCGAGTGATCCGTGTCCTTCGGTCTTCGGCCTCCATCCCGATCTCCTCGCGGAAACTCTGGTCTTCATCTCCTTGTCGGAAAGGACACCACATCACCGAGTCTTTTTACGTGCTCCCATCTCTGGACCGAGGCAACTCGGACACGAAGTTGGCGAGCCGACGTGTCCAAGAATGCTGCAGACTAAGTGTAGAATGGTTTGTCTCAAGGGGTTTGTGAAGTTGCCATTTTAGATGGAAGAAGGAGATATGGAGATGAACTAGAATTTTGTAGCAAGCAAAATATGAGATGAACATTTTCCCCACCACCAAAATGAACCCTCTCTCTTTCACAAAAAATGTGGCCGGCCCTCTATAATGGGAGGAGGAAAAAGGGATCAAAACCAAGCAAAAGAAAATGTATGATCACTAGGAAAAAAGGTCACACCCAAGTTTTATACAAATCCAACTCAATCCCATCTCATTAAATGCAAATGAAATGATCATAAGAAAAGCATCAAAAGATGCTAGAATAATCATGAACCATCCATGTCACAAATAACACCCTCCATATAGTTAATTTGCACATTTGCAAATTAGTCCCTCCATGGAAAATTCAGCCAAGTATGGAAGAAAGAAAAACTGGCTGAAACGGAATGGAAACCGGCAACTTCAAAAAACTGATCCCGTAATAAATTACAGGAAAACCCCGCGACCGTACATACATACCCGCATTTGTATTCCGACCGAATACAAATACAATGAGACAAAATCTACACTGTACAATACTAGGATCCGGCTTAAACCAAAGCCCGCTAGTATTATCCGTCCGATCATGATTCGTGCAATATCGCACGTATATGATCGAACCCTGCCATATATCATACGGCCTCTACAACGTTTCGCCCGAAACTTGAGAAACCGTCTGTGGGGGACTCTAAAGACTCGTCAATATTTTGGCTGTGGATTTAACCACTAGCACGTCAGAGGTATTAGCCGTACGTAACGGGCTACCAGGTATTGAACAAAAGGGAGGTCGATGAGCGAATTCATCCTGACACCCTACTGAGCCTGTCAGCGACAATATCCGTACAGTCCGGTCCGTTAGTCTATGAGTATCGCATGGCGGGCCTAGGGGGTTGGTAAAAGTCAGACCCCCAAAAGCGGTACAAGTCGTGTCGGAGTGTAGCCCAGAACACCCTGAGATACTACTGGAATACTTACCAGCAAATCTCCTGCCTTGGCCAAGGACTTCGTGTAATGGCTCTCCTAGACACAGCGCGACCTCACCCCCAATACCGGGAGAGACGAACCCCTGCAGATCCGCTCACTGCCTCCATGTGGCTCGGGACTGTATCCAACTAAAAGCTGTTTGCACGACTCCTTTGAGCCGTGGTAGGGTAGTAATCAAAACACAGTGGGAACTCACACGAGACAAATGACGATCTCCGGTCGATGAACTAACCTGTACACATGTCACCAGGGAACTGCTATCTAACGTCAGGTATAATACCAACTAGCATGTTCCCGGCGAGTCCTGTCCGGTGTACTAATAACCCAATAAGCACCTGTATACATCTTAGGTGAACCAACTGACACCAGTGGCTTGTGAGACCGGCCACCGTCCCTCGTCGGGGTCTCGACTGTATACACTAGTCTACTCCGGAGTATCGATGCCCTGTCTCGAAAACTCCCACGACTAGGGACCTTTTAAGGATGTGCTTATAGACCCCAGCTCCCACGTATATGATCGCAATCATACTGCTGGTAGTCAAGCAAGAATCCTAGGGGCTCTATCAATGTATAATAGCGACCTGTAAGGTCACCTAAAGCAGTACACGATGATAAAGATAAACCAGATAGCATACTATTATCTTGAGTAAGACTGTCCTACCGGTATAGGTCCTCCCTCAATCATTGCAATCATGTGCCTGTGATCCAATAATTGACTCTGAGGGCACTATATCCAACAATCTCCCACTTGCACTCAAGGCTAATTATTGCGATGTTGCATACTCACAGCCCGTGTGATACCGAACACCCAACTCCTCTACTAATCAGTCTCACAAAACCCGTTTGCGAAACTATTACGTTCGAGGAATAGCCTCAGTGAGTGGATCCGCCCTGATGCTTCTTTCTATGTCTCTCTTTATCTCAAGTTCGCGGAGAAAGCCATCTCCCGAAATGAGCAATACCTGTCTTAGAATATGTTTGGATATCTGATGGGACCTAGTTCATAAATGAACTCCAAATCCAAACTTCTTAGACTGTATTGTCAACTGAAACCAATCAGTATCCTGCGCCATACCTCCCTCAGTATCCCCTTGGACCACCTGTCCAAAATACTGCCCCTCATCAGAGGGAAAACTATAACTCTGACAGCCACTCTGTCATCCAGGTCACTTTGGAATCCTGGAATGATAACCGTCTCCTAAAGGAGGCTGTCGTTATCAAATCCCTAGAATATCCACTTTTGTTCTAAAAATGCTCCCGAACGTTTCTCCAGGATTGGATTAATATCAACCTTTTGCATCTAGTGCAAAAACAATATCTGGTGTGGTACTTGACATCTTATGATTGACTCAATTGCCTAAGCAAGTGATCTGCCAATCATGCACATCCCTCCCCCCTTTAGTCTGTAAGACACCTTTAGAGAGGGTGACTCCATCACCTACAGGTACACTACCATGCCAGGAGTCGTCCATTCTAAAACACCTTTAAAATGTTATCTAAGTGCTAAATTGGGAAACTACCCAAATCTAGATCTAAAACCATAGATCTAGTAACCAGAATATCTGATATAATATCTAAGTTCTATGTAGAGAAACCATTGTGTGACAACCAAAATATAACCGATCGTAGTATAGGAATATCACTTCCTACTTTGTGCATGTCATCCAAATACCAGGACATCACACCCTACTACCTTCTTAACAGATCCATCCCTTATTCTGATGAAGTCAAACCTATGACTGTCACATCAGAATAGATGATCTATCTCCGCTATATCTGCTTTAGTCTATAAATGGACATAAGCTACTTGTCCACTATGCTTCCGCTGCTCCCACTGACTACGACAACCCTCTGGTAGAGTCATATACACGTGCACTTCTAAAGCTAGTTTAGAACGACGCTACACTCATCCTCCTGCCGGGTCTCACAGTCTGGAAAAACAGCAATGACAATTCTGGGTAAACAAGAACCTCCCTATCACCGTCTTTGAGCATACCGAAGTACCTCTCGTGTGCCTGAGGTTACCCACCATATCTGCGGAGTGGCTAATGGAATGTCAAACCAGATTGAATCTTTAGGTTCTTATTAAATTTTCAGTAATCGTTTGCGGTTCTGGAATCACTTCCAGTTCTACCATACTCCCATTGCTGTTTTCTGAAAAAATCTATTTTTATTAAAACTGTGGCGAGTCTAGAACAATATCACTATTGATCTTCCATATGGTAGAAAGTCAACACTTGTCATAGCCCGGGTCAACCCACAAACAGCCATTACAGAAACGTGCCTTGAGTTATCTAGAGTCTGGTTTTAAGCATAAGCCGGACAACTCCCCGTACCTTAACAATGTTAAGATATGAACTATTCTATATCCAATATAGAAACAGAGGCACTGATTTAATTGGAACCAGATTCAAATCATGCAGCTGTCTCCAGTGCATGTCAACTAAATGGAGAGAGGCCGATCAGCATTACTCAACTTAGGAATGCTTCCAATTATGAGTAACCTGAAAGTGAAGCAAGTTCTCTTAATCATTACTATCAACTGAATACCATACACAAGTATCTACATCTTCGATCACCTTGAAGAATCCCGATACTTGCAACACCTGGTTCTCTACTTTATTCATATACCTATAACTTCTCAAAACTTAGACCTTGCATTTCTACGAAACACATGTCTAAGAACTAGAGAAGTCACAAGTAAACAGAATATAGTACTAGTACCAACCCCTCTGTCCTCATGGACACCGGACAACATACAATACTCTGTATAAGTCTCTTGAGTCTAATAACTCATTCCCTGTGTGTCGTAGGTTGAAAACTGTACTTATGGTTAAGAAGAATTACACCGCTGTTTAATACTCCTTACCTAACCATCCACTGATATAGGTAAATGTCATAGACATAATTTCAAAAAGTTATATCTAACTTTATAAAAATAAACGTACAGACATATCAATTTGAAATTGGTGCATAACAACGGATATTCAAAACCAAATATCTGCCGTCCGGCAAACAGCCCAGGCGATTTTCTCAAATATCACCAATTACAACGAATTCCGATATAATGAGGATGATCATCTAATTCGCAATAACTTACTCCCACTCATCATCTGTTAAACCATACAGATGTGAGAATCATACTTGGTAAATACATACCCTGGAGCAAGGACTAATTGGGAAATCGGTTTTCTTTTAACAATACACAGTGAAACTGAAACATTGAAATGTTTCGTAGGGGTATCCGGGTATTCCTAGTAATGCCTCTTCCATTATCTAGATTCACAACTGTAACCGTATATTTCTTTGCCATCTCTCCAAATCCCTTTATATGTCTTTAGTCATTACCTTCTGTACACCCTCTTAGGCTAAATGGTTTTCTTCCTTCCCTACCGTTCGGCACCAGCCTATGGTTTGGAAGAAGACTATCCAATAAGTATAATGGGTGTACTCTCCTAATCCTAGAAGCACTCGCAACCCGAGAGAAGGTAAAGATAAAAGACAACTGAATAAACTTTATTTCTATTTCTCCTGAACCAGAATCCATCCCCGAATTGGAACAAGTTCCTTCGAGTTCGTATATAACCATACGATGGAGTATCCAAATAACTGTGGATCTTCGTAGTGATACGGAGTGTTATGGAGAAATACAAAGGTGAAGTGGGAGTGGTAATGAAATGCTTGGTTTGGTCGTGAATAGCAGTCGCAGTTTACTTTGCTCTCTTACTAATCCCTTTATTTGTCTTAACTTATTACCTTCTATACACCATCGTTAGGCTAATTGGTTTTCTTCATTCCTTACTATTCGGCACCTGCCTATGGTTTGGAAGAAGACTATCCGATTAGCATAATATGTGTATCGTCCTAATCCAAGGAGCACTCGCAACCTGAGAGAAGATAAAAGGAAAAGACAACTGAATAGTCCTATTCGTTTTCTCCAGAACCAGAAACCATCCTCGAATAAATTCCTCCGAGTTCGTAGATAACCATACGATGGTTTTATCCAATGGAAGTGGATGTTCGTAGTAATACGGGGTGTTCTGAAGAAAAGGGTAAAAGTAGGAGTGGCAATGAGGTATGCAACTTTGACAATCCAAATACCAGTGTTTAAGAAGGTTCAGTCAACTTGGTCACTGAGTGATAGTCAAAGGCCGGGTCATGGTCGCTGCCAAAGACAGAGAGAAAAGAAACACTCAGCGTGCACTCTAACCTAGATCAGAATGGTTATCATTTTATCTAATCAGGAAACCTCCCACTGTAACGTCAAATTCTCCTCCAAACCTGAAAGAAGAATTAGTCGGGATCACCCGAGGAGTAAACCAACTCATCAGTGGGAATCGGGATCCAACTATCATCGCATGATAACGTGATGGAATCCACTCACGTTATCACACTCCAGAAGGTATGCGCATGTCTGGCAAGTTTCAGTTTCTTTAGAAACTCCCGATGTGATTTTTGCCCCATGCTCTTATGACCTTGACGAAGGCCAACATATCATAAGTCACATGTCAAGTTCTACCCGTCATTATCCAGGTTAATTTGAACCCACCTGTACATACCCTTGACGAAGGCCAAAATAGTAGTACGACTGTCCCAAACCAACGCATCTATCTATGCTGTAGAAAAGTAACAAATAGCTACCATACACTATGCCTTGACGAAGGCCAACATACATAGCATGAATACTAAGTGCTACCTTTCTGAAATGACGGAAGGCTACATATGTTTTTTGGCGAAAAACCTTTAACGTAATGAACTTGATATCGTTGAAGGAACCGGATAGCTTTTTATAAAAATATAGTGACGAAAACCTTTGCTAAAGAGGCCACTCCTGGTGAAGGGATCTCGGCTCTTTCCCCGTAGAATGAGGTGCAGGATATTCCAACTGAATACCACGATGCAAAGCAAAAGGCAATCGGCTATAGTGAAGTTATTACCCTGACGCAAACTTCTGTCCAAGGGGTCATTCCCGGTGAAGGGATCTCGGCCCTTGCCTCGTCGACTGAGGTGCTGGATATTCACAACCGAATACCACTGTGCAAAACAAAAGAGAACGTCCTTGCAATAACAGCTTTTTTTGAAAAATGTTCCAACAACATCAGATTAGGTTTGTTTAGCTTGCATTGATCCGAATCAAGGCAGTCCCATCATTTGATCACACCAATAAAGAACGAAAATAATGATGTACGTATATGCCATCCGCATTCGCAACTAGGTCCCGTCATCACCCGTTAGGTTAACTAACGACAGAGCGGGGACTGGACTAGCATGGATGCAAAACATATACAACATCTACTAGTATATATATCAATATATAATATTCGCTCAAGGCGTGATAAAATGCAACATCACAGAAATGTAATAAGTATCACAGAACAATACAGATATCTGGGATCCCCGGGTTTCATAGAGCCGCTACTGAAAACCCGACGTTCTCCTGGTCGTGTGGATAGCCTGTGCAACGAAATCCTAGACCCCTACGGGTGCGGCAAGTTACCCGCCAAAACGTGAAGCGAGGCATCCCCCTTCAACAACGTGAATGGACCACCCAGCACTTCACGGAATCTGGTAACTTGAGCACCCCTCTTTGGGTCAACCTATACCCCCTACGAGTGCGGCGAATAGCCCGCCAATTCTAGAGTGAAGCCCCCTCCGTCTCAACGCCATGAGATGCGGGCCCGTTGCCCTCTAGAACCCGGCTATCCGTGCATCCTTCCGCGTGGTAATCCTAGTATAGAAAGTAAAATATACATACAACGGGTACATCGACCTCAGCCCGGTCGTGCCCCAGAAGAATAATACACAAACAAGCAGTGATGGCAGTCCACATGTCGGACGCTCGCCCCGCAATATCAAATGTACAAATACAACCAAACTGTACTACCATTGCATCCAGGCTATCCACCACGACAAATCAGCAACATCACAGTACAACACAGAACATCAACGTGAATGTCACGTTCGCAAATCCGTCTAAAAGAACTATAGCAATTAGACAGGATTTACCGATCAAATGACGTTCATGGTCGCAGATATAATGTAAATACTGTGAACTAACATGTTTTAAAATTTTGATTGACTAAATTTCCCGAAGTGGGCCCCAAGCACAACTGTAGAACTCAAAATAAATCTTGGCCCAAATAGAATATACCAAAACCCTCAATTCCAATACAGAGACCTACTGAAGAAATTTGGTGCACTATGGCTATAGTACAGCGGCGGATCAGCAGCCAAAACGTGGTTCTGGTTGCGGATCCGCCATGCTACAGTGAAATCAGCCGACCAAATTTCTTCAGTTCTCTTGAAAAAGCCTGCACATATTTCTGCAATATACCAAATAATTTTTCGAGCACAAATAAAATTCGACAGAAAGTGTAACTTGGAAACGCGATTTTTGGAAAATTTGTCCGATCGAAGTTCTAAATGTTGGATATAGTGCCCTCAGAGTCAATTATTGGATCGCAGGTACGTGATTGCAATGATTGCGGATGACCTATACCGGTAGGACAGTCTTACTCGAGATGATAGTATGCTATCTGGTTTGCCTTTATCAGTCGTGTACCGGTCCAGGTGACTGATCACTGTTACACTTTGATAAAGCCCTTAGGATCTTGCTTTACTACCAACAGTATGATGGCGATCATATACGTGAGAGTTGGGTGGTTTATATGCATATCCTTAATTGTGGTCCCTAGTCGTGGGAGTTTCGAGACAGGGCATCGATACTCCGGAGTAGAGTAGTGTATACAGTCGAGACCCCGACGAGGGGCGGTGGCCGGTCTCACAAGCCACTGGTGTCAGTTGGATCACCTAAGATGTATACAGGTGCTCATTGGATTATGAGTACACCGGACAGGACTCGCCGGGAATCTGCTAGTTGGTATTACATATATCGTCAGATAGCAGTTCCCTGGTGACATGTGTACAGGTTAGTTCATCGACCTGAGGTCGTCATTTGTCTCGTGTGAGTTCCCACTGTGCTTTGATTTCTACCCTACCACGGCTCAAAGGAGTCGTGCAAACAGATAGTTTTTGGGTACAGTCCCGAGCCACATGGAGGCACGTGAGCGGATCGGCAGGGGATTCATCTCTCCCGGTATTGGGGGTGAGATCGTGCTGTGTCTAGGAGAGCCATTACACAAAGCCCACGGCCGTGGCAGGAGATTTACTGGTAGGTACTCCAGTAGTATCTCAGGGTGTTTTTGGGCTACACCCCGACACGACTTATACTGCTATTGGGGGTCTGACGTTACTAGCCCTCTAGGCAGATATGCGATACTCATAGACGAACGGACCGGACTGTATATACATTGTGACTGTTAGGCTCAGTAGGGTTTCCGGATGAGTTCGCTCATCGGCATCCCTTGAGGTCAGTCCATGGGCAGCCGTTACGCACAGCTAGTGCCGCTGACGGCTTGTGGTTAAACCCACTGCCAGGGTACTGACGAGTCATTAAAGTCCCCCACAGACAGTTTCCCAAGTTCGGGTGAAACGTTGTAGAGGCCGTATGGTTTTATGGCAGGGTTCGGAAAATGCACGTGCGTTTACACACGTGTCATATTTCGGGCAGATGATACTGGTCGGCTTTAGTTTAAGCCGGGTCTGAGTATTATATTGAGTAGATATAATATCTTTGTCTCAGTTGCATTTGTATTCAGTCGTAATACAAATGCGGGTATGTTTATACGGTTACGGGGTTATCCTGAAATTCGTTTCGGGATCGCTTTTGGAAGTTGCCAGTTTCCAGTTTTCTATCAGCCGTCTTTTAATATTCGGTTAAAGACGGATTTATCTTTTCTTGGATGAGTGTGGAAGATTCTAGAAGCATCTAGAAGGTGGTGACAAGGCTGGTGACTCACTTGTTCATTTATGGTGCATTTATTGTGTTCACACTAGATATTTCTTGTGTTCACACTAGATATTTCCTTATGGTTACTCTCTTGTTCTTACACTCACCTCCCTCCTCACTTATATATGGCCGGCCCCTTCCCCCTCTCTCACTCACACTCACTTGATGTTTGGAAAAAGATTATGATAGTTTTGGGGTGCACGGAAATTTCATAGCTCATTTCATTCCATCACCCGATTCGAGTGGCAACTTCATTAACCGTTCGTCCATAGCCTTGGACGTAACGAGACAAAGTATTCTACCCATTCTCTACATCATTCTTGGTCGTCTCTTTTAGCAAACTTGACGACCGAGTTGCCTCGAGTCAGAGGCGGGAGCCCGTTTAAAGAATCGTTGACGTGGTGCCATCTGGACGAGCAGATCGGAGATCGACGAGATCGGAAAAGCCGCAATGGAGCATGGGATGATGGTTAAAGAACGAAGGACTCGGATTGTTCGGTATAACATTTCTACACTCTTTACAGTTTGTTAGTTTAGCAATAATGGCAGATCCGGGTTAAAGTATACGATAGCGCCAGTTAAAAAGTTTTTGTTCCGCATTTGGCGTCTGTAGACGGCCGGGGCGCTACCGTGGACTTACAGTGGTATCAGAGCCTCACCATTTTTCTTTACTAACTTGTGCTAACGCGTTTAAAATATCGATCGGACCGGATATCAAAAACTGCAAAATTTCTAGTTCACAGTTTCTATTGATTTTTTAAGGGTTCCAAAAATTATTTTACATATCACAGAAATCTGTGCAGGGTTTTATAAGCACACTGTACAAATTTGGGCACGTGATTCGACAAGACCGCCGCGGAATCGCGGTCAAACCTATGGTTTGACCGCGCATCCGCGGCCATTCTATGAGATCATGGCCCCAAATTTGCACAGTAGCTTCTATGTTGGAATTTGAGGTTTTTGGTATATATCTTTTGGGCCGAGATTTTGTTACTGTTCAACAGATGTTCGTGGGGCCCACTTCGTGATATTTAGTCGATCGAAATTTAAACATGTTAGTTTACAGTGCTTACATTATATCTCCGACCGGGAATGTCATTTGATCGGTAAACCGCGTCTGATTGCTATAGTTCTTTTAGACGGGTTTGCGAATGTGACATTCGCGTTGATGTTCTGTTAGTGTATATGCCCTAGAGGCCATTACTGTATCATACTAGTTTGTATATTACTTGATGGAAGCTTGGGATATTCACAGTTGTATATACAATCTTGCTCGAAATGGTAGTATGCTACTTGGTTTGTCTCTGCTTTAATATGTGCATGTGTTTCTTTTAGCATATCGCTTATATACATATTAGTAGAGCCCTTAGGATCTTTGCTTGATTACCAGCGTTGTGATGGCGCTCACACTCGTGGGGGCTAGGTAATCCATAAGCACATCCTTATACAGGTCCCTAGTCGATGGACTATCGAGACAGGGCATCGATACTCCGGAGTAGACTAGCGTATGCGCTTCTCATCCCAGCATGGGAGACGGTCTGTCCCACAGCCGTCAGTACGTCGTACTTGAGATAGTATGCGGGTGCTCGTTAGGTTACGAGTACACTGGACATGACTCGTCGGGAACTGTTGGTTGGTATTATACCTATCGTCAGTTATCAGTTCCCAGGTGACATGAGTACAGCTTAGTCCGCTGACTTGACACTGTCACTTCGCCTCGAGTGTGTTCCCACTGTACTTTGATTACTACCCTACCACGGCTCAAAGGAGTCATGCAAACAGGTAGTAGTTGGGTGCAGTCCCGAAGCACTTGGAGGCAGTGACGGTTAGACAGGATTCGTCTCTCCCGGTATTGGGGGTTGACATCGCGCTGTGTCTAGGAGAGCCATTACACGAGTAGTCCCTGGCCAGGGCAAGCGAGATATACTGGTAGGTTTCCAGTGTTATCTCAGGGTGTTCTGGGCTACACTCCGACACGACTTGTACCGCTATTAGGGGACTGGCGTTTACCGCCCCCCTAGGCCCGCCATGCGATGTATCAGACGAACAGACCGGACTGTACGGAGACTGTCACATACAGGCTCAGTAGGAGTTCATATGGGGTTACCTCGTCAGTCTTCTTATCGACATCTACCTGGGGACCGTTACGTACAGCTAGTGCCGCTTGCGGTCTGTGGTTAAACCCACTGCCAGCGTAGTGTCGAGTCTTTAGAGTCCCACACAGAGAGCTATTCGCCTTTAGGCAAAATGAGTAGAGGTCGCATGGTTTTGCGACAGGGTTCGTTCACATCCGCGCACTTGTGCACGTTTGCTGTCCGGACAGCTTATACTAGCGGGCTTTGGTTTAAGCCGGATCCTAGTATTTGATTTGGGATTGGTTTTATCTCATTGTATTCGTGTTCCTTGGATCACGAATACGGGTGCGTATGCACAGTTGCTTGAGACAGAGGGAGAGGACTTTGATTAGGGTTAATGACCATTGTCATTTTATTAACCCTAATGCTTATGTGTGTATTATGGTTAATTGATATTAGTTTAATATAATTGTGCATGGTTATGGTTGTTGACCATTTGACATTCTTGACTTGTTGACCTAGGTTGACACTTTGACCATCATCATTTCATTTGGAAGATGCTCTTTGATCCTTGCAATTTGCATTAAAAATGAAATGATAATGGTCATGTCTTGATTAAGCCATAACAATTATCTCACTAATTATCTATTTACAATAATTCACACATATATGTGAGAATGGCTTATTATTCTCTCATTCTATCATTCACTTTCTCTCTCTTGTTCTTCCTCTCCCTCATGCTCTCCCCTCTCATGTGTTGAGAAACACTTGAGCTTGAGAAAAACCTCTTCTTGATAATCTTTACTCTCATCTAGGGTTATAGGACTAGCACTTCTAGCACCCTAGTTACTTCTAGCTTGAAGTTGAAACCAAAGGTTGAGGCTTTCGGGTGGATCCTTCTTCGACTCAAGAAGACGACGAAGGTGATCCCTTTCTACTACTCCAAGGAGCAAGGAGAGAAGGACATAAAGCCCTAGGTATAACCATTCTACTCTTTAACTAGTTTCTAGTTAGCTTTAGCAAGTTTTTGTTTAGCAAAGATCCGACTTTGTCTAGTCCATGTTGCCTAGAGTAGTAAAAATCAGATTTTTATTCTGTTTTCCGCCTCCCCGCAAGCACCGGGGTGGGCAACGTGGACTTACATGTTCTGTGTTGTGCTGTGATATTGCGGATTTGTCGTGGTGGATAGCAGTGTGCAATGATAGTGCAGTTTGGATTTATTTGTACATTTGATATTGCGGGGCGAGCGTCCAACATGTGGACTGCCGCCACTGCCTGTTGTATAATATTCTTTTGCGGCACGACCGGGTCGAGGTCAATGTACCCGTTGTACATTTATTTATTTCTGTACTAGGTTTACCCCGCGACGGAGTGCACGGATAGCCGGGTTCGGGAGGGCAACGGGTCCGCATCTCATGGCATTGAGAGGCAGAGGGGCCTTACTCTAGAATTGGCAGACTATTCGCCGCACTCGTAGGGGGTTCAGGTTGACCTAAGGAGGGGTGCTCAAGATTACCGGATTCCGTGAAGTGCTGGGTGGTCCATTCACTTTGCTGTAGGGGGCTGCCTCGCTTCAGGTTTTGGCGGGTAACTTGCCGCACCCGTAAGGGTCTAGGTTTCATTGCACAGGCTATCCACACGACCATGGGAACGTCGGGTTTCAGCAGCGGCTCTGTGAAACCCAGGGATCCCAGATATCTTTATTGTTCTGTGATGCTTATTACTTTTCTGTAATGTTGCATATTATCACGCCTGGAGCGATTATTGTATATTGGTATATATACTATTAGATGTTGTATATGTTTTGCACCCGCGCTAGTCCAGTCCCCGCTCTGTCGTTAGTTAAGTAACCTAACGGATGATGACGGGACCTAGTGACGAATACGGATGGCATATACGTACATTTTATTTTCGTTCTTTTCTGGTGTGATTGATGATGGGACTGCGTTGATTTTGATCAATGCAAAGAAAAACAAACCTATTTGGAGTTGTTGGAACAATTTTAAAAGGTGTTATTACAAAGACGTTTCCTTTTGTTTTGCATAGCGGTATTCGGTGTGATATCCTGCACCTCATTCGACGAGGCAAGGGCCGATATCCCTTCACCGGGAATGACCCCTTAGGCAGAAGTTTGCGTCAGGGTAATAACTTGACTATAGTCGATTACATGTTGCTTTGCATCGCGGTATTCAGTGGAATATCTTGCACCTCATTCCACGAGGAAAGAGCCGAGATCCCTTCACCGGGAGTGACCTCTTTAGCAAAAGGTTTTCGCCACTATATTTTTATAAAAAGCTATCAGGTTCCTTCAGCGATATCAAGTTCACTACGTTAAAGGTTTTTCGCCAAAAACCAGCCGTAGCCCTCCGTAATTTCTTTTGGGTATTCAGTAGTATTCAAGCTATGCATTTTAGCCAAAGTTAAGGCATAGTGTTTGGTAGCTGCTGGGTATTCATTTGTTGCATAGATAGATGAGTTGGTTTAGGACAGTCGTTCTGCCGATTGGCCAAAGTCAGGGGCATGTGCGGGTGGGTTCAAATTGACAAGATAGTGACGGGTAGAACTTGGCATGTGACTTATGACATTTTGACCAAAGCCAAGGTTATAAGAGCATGGGGCAAAAATCATATCGGGAGTTTCTAAAGAAACTGAAACTTGCCAAGTATGCGCATACCTTCTGGAGTGTGAGTAACGTGAGTGGATTTCGTCACGTTATCATGCGATGAGAGTTGGATCCCGATTCCCACTGATGAGTTGGTTTACTCTTCGGGTGATCCCGATTGATTCTTCTTTCAGGTTTGGAGGAGAATTTGACAAGACAGTGGGAGGTTTCCGGATTAGATAAAGTGATAACCATTCTGATCTAGGATAGAGTGCACGCAGAGTGTTTCTTTTCTCTCTCTCTTTGGCAGCGACCTTTGACCGACCCTAGACTATGACTCAGTGACCAAGTTGACCGAACCTTCTTAAAATACTGGCTTTTGGATTGTCCGTGTTGCATAAGTCATTGCCACTCCTTCTTTTACCCTTTGGATTTCTCAGAACACCCCGTATTACTACGGACATCCACTTCCATTGGATAGATCCATCGTATGGTTATATACGAACTCGAAGGGACTTCTTTGAGGATGGATCCAGGTTCAGGAGAAATAGAATTAGTTTATTCAGTTGTATTTTATTATCACCTTCTCTCAGGTTGCGAGCGCTCCTTTGTTTAGGAGAGTACACCTATTACGTTTATTGGATAGTCTTATTCCAAACCATAGGCAGGTGCTGAAAGATAGGGAATGAAGAAAACCACTTAGCCTAAGTAGGGTGTACAGAAGGTAATATGTAAAGACAAAATAAAGGGATTAGAAAGAGGGCAAAGTAAATTGCGACTGTTATCATTCACGACCAAACTGCGTACTTCATCGCCACTCCTATTTCAATTTTGTTTTTTCCCCAGTTCGGGAGAAATAGAATAAGGTATTATTCAGTTGTCCTTTATCATCACCTTCTCTCAAGTTGCGAGTACTCCTAGGTATTAGGAGGGTACACCTATTATGCTTACTGGATAGTCTTCTTCCAAACCATAGGCTGGTGCCGAACGGTAGGGAAGGAAGAAAACCATTTAGCCTAACGAAGGTGTATAGAAGGTAACGACTAAAGACAAAATAAAGGGATTTGGAGAGAAGGCAAAGAAATATACGGTTAAAGTCATGAATTGGATTATGGAAAAGCCATTACTAGGAATACCAGGATACCCCTACGAAACATTTTCATGTTTCAGTGCATTGTTGAAGGAAAACTGTTTTCCCGATTAGATACTTACTCCAAGGGTATGTATTTACCAGGTTTCATTCTCATATCTGTATGGTTTTACGGATGATGAGTGGGAGTAAGTTATTGGGAATTAGGTAATTATACTCATTATATTAGAATTCGTTGTAATTTGTGATATTTGAGGAAATCGCCAGGGTACAGTTTTCAACCTACGACGCACAGATTTTGAGTTATAACTCAGCGGACTTATACAGAGTATTGTATGTTGTCCAGTGTCCATCAGGACAAAGGGGTAGGTCCTCGTACTATATTCTGTTTACTTATGACTTCTCTAGTTTTTAGACAAGTGTTTCGTAGAAATACAAGGTCTAAGTTTTGAGAAGTTGTGGGTATAAGAATAGAGTAGAGAACCAGGTGTCACAAGTATCGGGATTCTTGAAAGAAATCGAAGATGTAGATTCTTATGATTGGTATTCAGATGATAGTAATGATTTTGAGAAACTTGTTTCTCTTTCAGGTTACTCATAATTGGATGGATTCCTAAGTTGAGTAATGCTGATTAGCCTCTTTCCATTAAGATGATATGCACTGGAGACAGCTGCATGATTGAATATGGTTCCAATTAAATTAGTGCCAAAGTTTCTATATTGGATATAGAATGGTTCATATCTTAACGATGTTAAGGTACGGGGAGTTGTCCAGCTTATGCTTAAAACCAGATACTGGATAACTCAGGGCACGTTTCTGTAATGGCTGTTTGTGGGTTGACCCTGGCTATGACGAGGGTTGATATTCTACCATTTGGAAGATCAATAGTGATATTGTTCTTGACTCGCCACAGTTTTAGTAAAATGGATTTTTTCAGAAAACAGTAGTGGGAGTATGGTAGAACTGGAAGTGATTCCAGAACCGCGAACGATTACGAAAAATTTAATAGGATCTATATATTCAATTAGGTTTGACATTCCATTAGCCACTCCGCAGATATGGTGGGTAACCTCAGACACCCGAGAGGTACTTCGGTAGCCTCAAGGACGGTGACAGGGAGGTTCTTGTTTACCTAGACTTGACACTACTGTTGTTCCAGACTATGAGACCAGGCAGGAGGATATGTATAGCGTCGTTCTAAACTAGCTTTAGAAGTGCACGTGTATATTATTCCGCCAGAGAGTTGTCGTAGTCAGTGGGAGCAGCGGAAGTATAGTGGGCAAGTAGCTTATGTCTATTTATAGACTAGAGCAGTTATAGCGGAGATAGATCATCTAATTTTGATATGACAGTCATGGGTTTGACTTCATCAGAATAGGGGATAGATCTGTTAAGAAGGTAGTAGGGTGTGATGTCATGGTATCTGGATGACATACACAGAGTAGGAAGTAAAATTTCTATACTACGATCGGTTGTACTGTGGTCGTCACACAGTTGTTTCTCCAGACAGGATATGGATATAATACTTGACATTCTGGTTTCTAGATCTATGGTTTTAGATCTGGATTTGGGTAGTTTCCCAATGTGGGTACTTTGACAGTATTCTAATGGTTTTTAGAATAGATGACTCCTGGCATGGTGGTGTACCTGCAGGTGATGGAGTCACCCTCTCTAAAGGTGTCGTATAGACTAAAGGGGAGAGGGCTGTGCATGATTGGCAGATCACTTGCTTAGGCAATTGAGTCAATCGTGAGGTGTCAAGTACCACACCAGATGTTGTTTTTGCACTAGATGCGATAAGTTTGTATTAATCCAATCCTGGAGAGACATAAGGAAGCGGTTTTAGAACATAAGTGGATGTTCTACAGATTTGATGACGGCAGCCTCCTTCGGGAGACGGTTATCATTCCAGGCTTCAAAGGTGACATGGTTGACAGAGTGATTGTCAGAGTCGTAGTTTTCCCTCCGACGAGAGACAGTATTATGGACAGGTGGTCCAGAAGGATACTGTGGGTGGCATGGTGCCGGATACTGATTAGGTTCAGTGATCGATACAGTCTAAGAAGTTTGGATTTGGAGTTCATTTATGAACTAGGACCCATCAGATATCCAGACATATTCTAAGACAGGTATTACTCAATTCGGGAGATGGCTTTCTCCGCGAACTTGAGATTTAGAGAGATATAGAAAGAAACTTCTGGACGGATCCACTCACTGAGGCTATTTCTCGAACACAATAGTTTTATAAACGGGCTTTGTGAAACTGATTAGTAGAGGAGTTGGATGTTCGGTTTCACACGGGCTGTGAGTAGTCGACATCGCAATAATTAGCCTTAAGGGCAAGTGGGAGATTGTTGGATATAGTGCCCTCAGAGTCAATTATTGGATCGCAGGTACGTGATTGCAATGATTGCGGAGGACCTATACCGGTAGGACAGTCTTACTCGAGATGATAGTATGCTATCTGGTTTGCCTTTATCAGTCGTGTACCGGTCCAGGTGACTGATCACTGTTACACTTTGATAAAGACCTTAGGATCTTGCTTTACTACCAACAGTATGATGGCGATCATATACGTGAGAGTTGGGTGGTTTATATGCATATCCTTAATTGTGGTCCCTAGTCGTGGGAGTTTCGAGACAGGGTATCGATACTCCGGAGTAGAGTAGTGTATACAGTCGAGACCCCGACGAGGGGCGGTGGCCGGTCTCACAAGCCACTGGTGTCAGTTGGATCACCTAAAATGTATACAGGTGCTCATTGGGTTATGAGTACACCGGACAGGACTCGCCGGGAATCTGCTAGTTGGTATTATACATATCGTCAGATAGAAGTTCCCTGGTGACATGTGTACAGGTTAGTTCATCGACCTGAGGTCGTCATTTGTCTCGTGTGAGTTCCCACTGTGCTTTGATTTCTACCCTACCACGGCTCAAAGGAGTCATGCAAACAGGTAGTTTTTAGGTACAGTCCCGAGCCACATGGAGGCACGTGAGCGGATCGGCAGGGGATTCGTCTCTCCCGGTATTGGGGGTGAGATCGTGCTGTATCTAGGAGAGCCATTACACAAAGCCCACGGCCGTGGCAGGAGATTTACTGGTAGGTACTCCAGTAGTATCTCAGGGTGTTTTTGGGCTACACTCCGACACGACTTATACTGCTATTGGGGGTCTGACGTTACTAGCCTCCTAGGCAGATATGCGATACTCATACACGAACGGACCAGACTGTATATACATTGTCACTGTTAGGCTCAGTAGGGTTCCCGGATGAGTTCGCTCATCGGCATCCCTTGAGGTCAGTCCATGGGCAGTCGTTACGCACAGCTAGTGTCGCTGACGGCTTGTGGTTAAACCCACTGCCAGGGTACTGACGAGTCATTAGAGTCCCCCACAGACAGTTTCCCAAGTTCGGGCGAAACGTTGTAGAGGCCGTATGGTTTTATGGACGGGTTCGGAAAATGCACGTGCGTTTACGCACGTGTCATATTTCGGGCAGATGATACTGGTCGGCTTTAGTTTAAGCCGGGTCCGAGTATTATATTGAGTAGATATAATATCTTTGTCTCAGTTGGATTTGTATTCGGTCGTAATACAAATGCGGGTATGTTTATACGGTTACGGGGTTATCCTGAAATTCGTTTCGGGATCGCTTTTGGAAGTTGCCAGTTTCCAGTTTTCTATCAGCCGTCTTTTAACATTCGGTTAAAGACGGATTTATCTTTTCTTGGATGAGTGTGGAAGATTCTAGATGCATCTAGAAGGTGGTGACAAGGCTGGTGACTCACTTGTTCATTTATGGTGCATTTATTATGTTCACACTAGATATTTCTTGTGTTCACACTAGATATTTCCTTATGGTTACTCTCTTGTTCCGACACTCACCTCCCTCCTCACTTATATATGGCCGGCCCCTTCCCCCTCTCTCACTCACACTCACTTGATGTTTGGAAAAAGATTTTGGGGTGCATGGAAATTTCATAGCTCATTTCATTCCATCACCCGATTCGAGTGGCAACTTCATTAACCGTTCGTCCATAGCCTTGGACGTAACGAGACAAAGTATTCTACCCATTCTCTACATCATTCTTGGTCGTCTCTTTTAGCAAACTTGACGACCGAGTTGCCTCGAGTCAGAGGCGGGAGCCCATTTAAAGAATCGTTGACGTGGTGCCACCTGGACGAGCAGATTGGAGATCGACGAGATCGGAGCAGCCGCAACGGAGCGTGGGATGACGGTTAAAGAACGAAGGACTCGGATCGTTCGGTATAACCTTTCTACACTCTTTACAGTTTGTTAGTTTAGCAATAATGGCAGATCCGGGTTAAAGTATACGATAGCGCCAGTTAAAAAGTTTTTGTTCCGCATTTGGCGTCTGTAGACGGCCGGGGCGCTACCGTGGACTTACACTAAACACGTTAGAGCAAGCTAGACTAGGTTAATGGCGTGGCTCTAATACCAATGTAAGTCCACGGTAGCGCCCCGGCCGTCTGTCCGAGGCCAAAATGCGGAAATGAAACTTTTTCAAAACTTGTAAACCGGCGCTACCGCGTACTGAAACCCCGGATCGGACCATTAACCTAATGCTAGCTAACTAAAGAATGGGTAGAAAGCTATACCGAGCGATCCGTGTCCTTCGGTCTTCGGCCTCCATCCCGATCTCCTCGCGGAAACTCCGGTCTTCATCTCCTCGTCGGAAAGGACACCACATCACCGAGTCTTTTTACGGGCTCCCACCTCTGGACCGAGGCAACTCGGACACGAAGTTGGCGAGCCGACGTGTCCAAGAATGCTGCAGACTAAGTGTAGAATGGTTTGTCTCAAGGGGTTTGTGAAGTTGCCATTTTAGATGGAAGAAGGAGATATGGAGATGAACTAGAATTTTGTAGCAAGCAAAATATGAGATGAACATTTTCCCCACTACCAAAATGAACCCTCTCTCTCTCACAAAAAATGTGGCCGTCCCTCTATAATGGGAGGAGGAAAAAGGGATCAAAACCAAGCAAAAGAAAATGTATGATCACTAGGAAAAAAGGTCACACCCAAGTCTTATACAAATCCAACTCAATCCCATCTCATTAAATGCAAATGAAATGATCATAAGAAAAGCATCAAAAGATGCTAGAATAATCATGAACCATCCATGTCACAAATAACACCCTCCATATAGCTAATTTGCACATTTGCAAATTAGTCCCTCCATGGAAAATTCAGCCAAGTATGGAAGAAAGAAAAACTGGCTGAAACGGAATAGAAACTGGCAACTTCAAAAAACTGATCCCGTAATAAATTACAGGAAAACCCCGCGACCGTACATACATACCCGTATTTGTATTCCGACAGAATACAAATGCAATGAGATAAAATCTACACTGTACAATACTAGGATCCGGCTTAAACCAAAGCCCGCTAGTATTATCCGTCCGATCATGATTATTGCAATACCGCACGTATATGATCGAACCCTGCTATATATCATACGGCCTCTACAACGTTTCACCCGAAACTTGAGAAACTGTCTGTGGGGGACTCTAAAGACTCGTCAATATTTTGGCTGTGGATTTAACCACTAGCACGTCAGAGGTATTAGCCGTACGTAACGGGCTACCAGGTATTGACCAAAAGGGAGGTCGATGAGTGAACTCATCTTGACACCCTACTGAGCCTGTCAGTGACAATATCCGTACAGTCCGGTCCGTTCGTCTATGAGCATCGCATGGCGGGCCTAGGGGGTTGGTAAAAGTCAGACCCCCAAAAGCGGTACAAGTCGTGTCGGAGTGTAGCCCAGAACACCCTGAGATACTACTGGAATACCTACCAGTAAATCTCCTGCCTTGGCCAAGGACTTCGTGTAATGTCTTTCTTAGACACAGCGCGACCTCACCCTCAATACCTGGAGAGATTAACCCCTGCAGATCCGCTCACTGCCTCCTTGTGGCTCGGGACTGTACCCAACTAAAAGCTGTTTGCACGACTCCTTTGAGCCGTGGTAGAGTAGTAATCAAAGCACAGTGAGAACTCACACGAGACAAATGACGATCTCAGGTTGATGAACTAACCTGTACACATGTCACCAGGGAACTGCTATCTAACGTCAGGTATAATACCAACTAGCATGTTCCCGGCGAGTCCTGTCCGGTGTACTCATAACCCAATAAGCACCTGTATACATCTTAGGTGAACCAACTGATACCAGTGGCTTGTGAGACCGGCCACCGCCCCTCGTCGGGGTCTCAACAGTATACACTAGTTTACTCCGGAGTATCGATGCCCTGTCTCGAAAACTCCCACGACTAGGGACCTTTTAAGGATGTGCTTATAGACCCCAGCTCCCACATATATGATCGCCATCATACTGCTGGTAGTCAAGCAAGAATCCTAGGAGCTCTATCAATGTGTAATAGCGACCTGTAAGGTCACGTAAAGCAGTACACGATGATAAAGATAAACCAGATAGCATACTATTATCTTGAGTAAGACTGTCCTACCAGTATAGGTCCTCCCTCAATCATTGCAATCACGTGCCTGTGATCCAATAATTGACTCTGAGGGCACTATATCCAACAGGATGATTTCTAGAAGAGGTTATGTGGGATTTTGAGTGGTGTTAGTGCAATTGGACCTTAGAGATGACCTTAAACCCCCCTAGGAGGTTAGAAACCCAGATCTATTTGAAAAAAACCAAGATTTATTGAAAATAGAAACTTTCATGTCGGTTTTGTGAGGGTTTGGAGCGTGCAGGGAAATCTGGAGCGACCCGCGACCAAAACCAGAAAAATAAACAAGTCCAGAGACCTATTTGAGACCCTAGGAACCCCCTGTAGCGAGACGAACACCATGGGAGCACCCAGGGCCGGCCTGGTCGGATTTTCCTGTATGGGGCTCGGCCACTTGGTGTGGGGTAGGGACCAGGTTTCTTCTGTAGGTCATAGGTACCCTATATATCACCCTAGTGTTGTTTTAGAACTTTGTTTTCACCTTATACAAAACCTGGAACATGTTTTCAATGTTGCTGCCTTATGTTTTCCATTGTTTTTGAATGCAAGTTTTGGTATTTGATGATTCGTTTCTGTCGGGTGGCGTTTGAACGTCAACGGCAAAGGGTTATTGGTCGTGTTTGCATGCGAGACTATAGGTTTTTACCTATGAGAGTAGCGTGTGCCGTTTTGGTTTTCCGATGTGATTTTCATGTGCTTTTGCGATCATGTTATCTTGTAGGTACCCCACGTGACGTCGAGGCGTTGAAGATGAAGATGGCGACATCGGCATCGGCACACAAGAAGCAAGGTGAGTAGATTTATATCTACGGGGAGAAGTCGGGTGGATGGCGTATAGCACCCCCGCAGTTCGTGGTGATGTATACGAATACGTATACACACATATATTGATTATATATTGTTTGAGATTATTGATGATAGAGATGGATTCTAGGTGTGATTGGATTGGTTTAGTGTTGCGAAACCCTAGAGTAGTGGTTGCACCACACATACACACACACACACACCCATACTTGCATACATTCTTCTTTCATATGTGCGTATATGGGAATATATATATTTATGTGTTCACATGGGTATGGGACTATGTGTTCATATACTGGATTTGAGGATAGTATTTGGGATTTGAGGTGAGTCGATGGGATTTGATTTGAGACCGCGAGATCGGTGATATGGCAGGATTCGTATTTGAGATACGTCGTGATGTTATAGCGGATCTTTGGACGACGATACCATGTGAATGGTGATATACATAGAATAGTTGACTTGTGATCGAGACATGAGATAAGATATGTTAATATAGCTATAATGGGTCGCATTGGGCGATGTATATCTCTTTATGATGATATGTGGTGATGACATCGGTTTGTATGAGGCTGTAGATTAGCAGTCAGATCAGGAATATTAATGATATTAGTACTGTACTAGATGTAGATCAGTACCCCGGATTATGATCTTTGATAAAGAGGATACCAGATGAATAATGTGATGAATGTGATATTGACCCATACCCAGATTTGGGATGCCGTACGACGGATTTACGTACGAGCTATATATTGATGTTTGATCCGCACTCTTGACTTGGGAATATCTGATTATAGATATGGTATCAGATGTGATATTATCGAGGCGGGATCACCGACTAATATATATATATATATATATATATATATGTATTGACTCAGATGTTTGGCGGTTTCCTTACCTTCAGTTAGCTTGTTAGCTCAGCCCTATAGTTTAGTGTAGCTGTATGACTCATATGATATTAAATGCAGATTAGTTATCATTGTGTTTAGTATTCAGCTCCCGCACATTATTGCTGTTCGCTCCGCATTGCATACTTATATTGTGATTTCATATTCCATTGTTGATATCATGCTGTTAGGACACCAGCACCATTACCGATGATGCGTATGTACCACGTACACCTACTTACCGGCTCACACACATCTTCATCGGTAATTGCCATGTCACGTACACTTAGAAAATACTATTTCATTGACATGGTTTGTTAGCCAATAGTTTAGACATGATATTAGTGTACTTGCCTTATATGCTAGTATAGACATTGTAGTTATTACCTGCTACTTCATGCATGTTATTATTCACTGTTATGCCGCATTCATGGATTTTTATGCCTATATTCACTGTTTACATACTATTGATGATTTGGATTCGGATTTTCATGAGATTTTCTGGATTTGGGGGAAAACCGCAAAAACATTTATAAACTTCTTTTCTCTCTCTTTTTAAATGAAAAGTGCGGTTTTCCCATGATGTATGAGTCGTCCACCATGAGTTTGCTGATGGATTTCGAGACCCGATTCGAGGAGTTGGATGAACCGTTTCGGGTACATGGTGGGCCCAGTGCGGTATCCCGGGGCGAGAAGGTCGCAGAGGATGGCGTTGAGCCTGGCAGGGGAGCACTACCGACCGGTGATTTTACCCGACGCGTCGGATATCTGGAGGATACCGTCGTGGTCTTGAGATTGATGGTAGGGGCCGGTCTGGACTGACGGCGCCCTAGATAGTGAGATTGAGACATTGAGATTTTGAGATATTGAGGTACTGAGATTTTGAGATTATGTTTTGTGTCGATACTAGACACCGTTTATGCTGATTTCATTTATGATACCTCGTTTTGAAAATACAGAAATCTCACTAATTTATGAAAGCAGTTTCTTCATTTTCATGTATTCTGTTTTCATGCATTCATACCTGATCCATATGATATATTGCTACCTGAGGTACTGACACGAGCACTTGGTATTACAGTTGTTTAGAGGTCTACCCTAGTCATTGTTATAGGCTGCAGGTTATATATTTGAGGATATATTATGATCATATGACTTAGGATTGCGTTGTTCATGCGATTTCTGTTCGTAGATGTTTTTCTACTCACGAGTTGGCAACTCACCCCCGTTGTGCCACAGTTTCTTGCAGGTTTTGCCATACAGGTTTCTTTACGGCTTTGCTGGCACTACTCCCATTTCCGGGTGATTTGCTAGTAGGTGGGTTCACTTGTATCGTGACCATCAGTATATTTTGTATATTATTGTTCAGTTGTATCTAGAAGTTCCATCAACCAAACATGTATTTATTTTAGATAGAGACCAGTGTTGTTTATTCTTTCGACCTTAGAGTCGTGCGTTGTATTTCTATGGATTTCATGCTGTTCTGAGTTTCCTTTTCTGTTGTGATCCTCGCCTTTCGGCGTTGTATATTATATTGCTTGCGTGGTTATGACCGTCGATTGACGAAGAGCTAGCTCCCGCTTGGGGATGCCTTTTTTCATTATATATGCCTTATCAGGTTTTGTACCCGTTTGGGATCAGTTTTTACAAAGGAAACTCTGCCGAAATTTTTAGAAAAGACTTGTGATTTTAAAATGCATATTTTGGCGTATGTTGCAAACTATTTGATTTAAAATGGTTTTTCCTTCACTCCACTACTATTCTTGGTTTGGATTTCTGGGTTTTCGGCTTACTTAGATTATGTACGCCTCGAGACGTTTCGTAGTTTAAGTGCCGGTCATGTTCCGTACTTTCGGGCCGTGACACCAGGGCCCTAAATCGCCGCTCCTCCGCCTCCAGAAGACTCTGCCCTCGTCGGCACGGCTGACCACCGGCAGGCTACGTCCCATGGCCACAGATCTCACGGGCCGATACTCATCCGCTAGGCGATCATTGAGCCTCCTCTGGAGGAATCGAAACGACGTGACTCTGGCGCTTCGCCTCCCCGCACAATCGATGCGCATGCTACGCGCATGTTCACCGCGACCGTTCCTGTTCCCCATACCTGCAACTGGATGGTCGGACGAAACCTCATGAAGAATCAGCCGAGCAGCTACCCTGCTCGTTTATCCCTGGCCGGTAGCTTCACCACTCGCAACGCCAGGGATCAAAGCCCTCGCCAAGAGGCAACCGCACAGCTTCACTGCCCGGTTATCCTTAGCAGGCTTCCTAAGGCCCCTCCAACGCTAAGGATCAAAGTCTTCCGTAGAGACAGCCGAGCAGCTTCTCTGCTCGGCTATCCCTGGCCGGTAGCTTCCCTACTCGCAACGCCAGGGATCAAAGCCCTCGCCAAGAGGCAACCCAGCAGCTACCTTGCTCGGTTATCCCTGGCGGGTAGCTTCCCTACCGCAACGCTAGGGATTAGAAAGTCCTCCCAGAGGCAGTCGAGCCCGACCCTCGCTCGGCTATCCTTGGCGGGTAGCTTCCCTACCGCAACGCCAGGGATCAGAAAGTCCTCCCAGAGGCAGTCGAGCCCGACCCTCGCTCGGCTATCCCTGATTGGTAGCTTCCCTACCGCAATGCCAGGGATCAGAAAGCCCTCCTAGAGACAGTCGAGCCCGAGAATCCCTCGCTCGGCTATCCTTCAGGACAAAAGCCCTCGCCAAGAGGCACCGGGCAGTAACCCTGCCCGGCCAAAGGTCCTTGGTAGGCTTCTTACAACCCCTCCCGCTCCAAGGACCAAAGTCCTCCCAAAGGCAGTCGGGTCCTTGCTCGGCTATCCCCGGCTGGTAGCTTCCTACCACAACCGACAAGGATCGAAGTCCTCGCCAAGAGGCACTTGGCAGTAACCCTGCTCAGTCCCCGTCCTGAAGGATCAAAGCCCTCGCAAGAGGCAACCGAGCAGCTACCTTGTTCGGTCATCTCCGGCTGGTAGCTCCCTACCTATGACGCCAGGGATCGAAGCTCTCGCAAGAGGCATCCGAGCGGCTACCCCGCTCGGTCATCCCAGGCTGGCAGTTGCCTACCCACGACGCCAGAGATCAAAGCCCTCGCCAAGAGGCAACCGCGCAGCTTCACTGCTCAGTTGTCCTTAGTGGGCTTCTTACAACCCTCCCAACGCTAAGGATCAAAGCCCTCGCAAGAGGCAACCGAGCAGCTACCGTGCTCGGTCATCTCCGGCTGGTAGCTCCCTACCCATAACACCAGGGATCGAAGCCCTCGTAAGAGGCTTCCGAGCGGCTACCCCGCTCGGTCATCCCAGGCTGGTAGTTGCCTACCCACGATGCCAGAGATCAAAGCCCTCGCCAAGAGGCAACCACGCAGCTTCACTGCCCGGTCGTCCTTAGTGGGCTTCTTACAGCCCTCCCAACGCTAAGGATCAAAGCCCTCTCAAGACGAAACCGAGAATCTACCCTGCTCGGTCATCTCCGGCTGGTAGCTCCCTACCTATGACGCCAGGGATCGAAGCCCTCGCAAGAGGCATCCGAGCGGCTACCCCGCTCGGTCATCCCAGGCTGGTAGTTGCCTACCCATGACGCCAGAGATCAAAGCCCTCGCCAAGAGGCAACCGCACAGCTTCACTGCCCGGTCATCTCTAGTGGGCTTCTAACAGCCCCTCCAATGCCAAGGATCAAAAGCCCTCACGAAGAGGCAACCCTGCAGCTACCCTGCTCGGCGCATCCCCAGCGGGTATCCTCCTGCCTATCAGATGCTGAGGATCTCAAGCCCTCATCGTGAGGCCGCCGAGTTCCTTCCTGCTCGGCGCATCCCCAGCGGGCATCCTCCTACCCATCAGACGCTGAGGATCCTAAGCCCTCATCGTGAGGCCGCCGAGTTCCTTCCTGCTCGGCGCATCCCCAGCGGGCATCCTCCTGTCCATCAGACGCTGAGGATCTCAAGCCCTCATCGCGAGGCCGCCGAGTTCCTTCCTGCTCGGCGCATCCCAGCGGGCATCCTCCCGCCCGTTAGATGCTGAGGATCTGGAGCCCTCATCGCGAGGCCGCCGAGTTCCTTCCTGCTCGGCGCATCCCCAGCGGGCATCCTCTTGCCCATCAGACGCTGAGAATCTCAAGCCCTCATCGCGAGGCCGTCGAGTTCCTTCCTACTCAGCGCATCCCTAGCGGGCATCCTCCTGCCCATCGGACGCCGAAGATCTCAAGCCCTCATCGCGAGGCCCCCAAGTTCTTTCCTGCTCGGCGCATCCTAGCGGGCATCCTCCCGCCCGTCAGACGCTGAGGATTTGGAGCCCTCATCGTGAGGCCGCCGAGTTCCTTCCTGCTCGGCGCATCCCCAGCAGGCATCCTCCTGCCCATCAGACGCTGAGGATCTCAAGCCGTCATCGTGAGGCCGCCGAGTTCTTTCCTGCTCGGCGCATCCCCAGCGGGCATCCTCCTACCCATCAGACGCTGAGGATCTGGAGCCCTCACCGCGAGGCCGCCGAGTTCCTCCCTGCTCGGCGCATCCCCAGCGGGCATCCTCCTGCCCATTAGACGCTGAGGATCTGGAGCCCTCACCGCGAGGCCGCCGGGTTCCTCCCTGCTCGGCGCATCCCTAGCGGGCATCCTCCTGCCCATCAGAAGCTGAGGATCTCAAGCCATTATCGTGAGGCCGCCGGGTTCCCTCCTGCTCGGTGCATCCCTAGCGGGCATCCTCCTGCCTATCAGACGCTGAAGATCTTAAGCCCTCATCATGAGGCTGCCGAGTTCCCTCCTGTTCGGGGCATCCCCAGCGGGCGTCCTCCTACCCATCAGACGCTGAGAATCTGAAGTCCTCTTCGCGAGGCCGTCGAGTCCCTTTCTTCTCGGTGCATCCCCAGCGGGTAACTTCCTACCCTACAAAGACACGGATCCAAGACTCGCCGAATAAACTCATACTCGACGCGCGACAACAAGAACGCCGTGTCGTCCCCGGAAAATCCACCACGAGGAATTACCAGTGCCAAGCCGCACAGAGAGAACCAAGCAGTCCACTCTCGACCCGACCCATGAAATAGATCGGAACGAGAGTGGGGGGATAATGATGATGCTCAAGAACGGTAATTTCCTAGATCGTGACACATGGCGGATGACTGGTCACACGCGTAAACCAATTAGGCCCCTGAGGGCCACGGAGGGGGAGCCAGTGTGCTACAATGGGGGGCTTCCCTCCAACCCTGTCTCTAAAGTTGTACCCCACGCCTTGCCCCCGAGCACCTCAGCAGCCAAGCTAAGTGTCCCTTTGCTCTACTCCGAGCAGGACGGGCCCGAGCCTCCTCGGCCCTTCCGGCTCATCTCCAAGCTACCACAGGACCAAGATGCCTCGGCCCTCCCGCTCGTTCCTGAGCTCCCCCGCCGAGGCCATCTTCCTCGGTCCCTCCGACTGACCAACTCCACCATTCACAGGCGTAACCGCCGCTCCGCAAATCTCGCCATGCACGGATTCTCCGCCGGTAACATCCCACGTTCCAAGCTATAACGATCCTCATTGACGGGCGATCCGCTTATTACGCGGGCGTGATGTTGGGAGCGTAACTGCCGGCGAGATTCTCGCGCCTGCTACCACGTGCTGCCGCCACTATATAAACCCCATCACAGAGGGGTCAAGTAAGCCATTTTTATTCCGCTTAGCCGTTACTCTACTCGGATCTAGTACTAACTTGATCGTCGGAAGTTCCTCGGTGGTACCAAACCACCCCGGGACTTCTTTGCAGGTACTCGGTGCTAAACTCCTCAAATCACCAATCTCCTCAAACCCATTGAGACCCACACGCAATAGGAGATCACCTCCAAAATCCACCGGGAGATCGACGGAAGACAACATCTGACGGAGGCCCGAAAAGGACCTTAATCACAATCACTTTTCTGTAACAAAGATTGTTTGGAGAAAACAACAAATGGATGGTCTTAAGAAGTGTATGCACTAATAAGTTACATGAGCAGAATTAAGTGTCATTAGTTGGGAGCTAAACTAAAGGGACGGTCTTTGTGCTTAATAGGAAAATTTGTTTTTCAAATAACTTGGTGTTATAGGTTGACTCTTTTATAAATCTCATACATGACATTATAGATGAGTTATCACATAAATGAGTTGATTTGACCATGTAGCTGACATATTTGGCATATAGCCAAAATCAACGTATCTATGTGTAAGCGTTGTCTTAAAGGCAAAAGCTTTTGAAAGAAAAAACCATTTATATGTTTATTGCAAGTAATTCACTCTGACAGTTGCGGAGCAATAAATACGAAAGCATGTGATGGTGCTTCTTATTTCAAAATTTTCATTAATGATTATTCGATATACGACCGTTAGTCTCGCACTTAAAACATTGATTTGTATCATCCGCTATATTAGCAATATGATGAGTCAGCTTACGCAAATAAGGTTGTATGTATTTAACAAAACATGTCTGGGAACTGTGCATAATCTATGAATATCGGTTAGAGCAGCTTTGGAAATTGTGCAAGGGAAAAAGAGTTGTTAAATAGCTTATGATACTGTATACTCTGCAACAAAACGATGTTACGGAGAGAAGAAATAGAAAAACAGCGGATATGATTAGAAGATGTTAGATATAGGTTCCCTTAAGGCAATTATTGTAATTGTATATGGTGAAGGAACTAGTGCACTCTAATAAGCAATTTTAAAAGATGACATTTTAGGGTTTTAAAAATTCAAGAGAGCAATCAGTTTTATAACTAGGATCTTAGCTAAAAATAACAACATGTAACAAACAAAAGAGAGCAATTAGCCTACTAGGTTGAAATCACAAGCATTGTAGTATTTTCAAGTGCTCTCAAATTGTATAGGACTCTATTGTAGGCTTCTTGAAGCCCCATAGAACATACTTACAAGCACACCTCCTCTATCGAAGAAGATGTATGTCAATATCGCACACTCCACAAGGTTTGTGAAGAGGCAGAATTTACAAAAAACATTTTTACAACAAGCAATATCGACTAAACTTCTAAGATCATTCAAAAACCTTAACTAACAAAACTCACAAAGGTTCCAATCTACCATGATAGTGATTTATACTTTTATGATACTAGTCCTTCGGGTCTTCTTGTCCTATTCTTGAGCTTCTAGATGGTACGGATCGGGCTTAGTCGTTGGCTTTCTCGTGTAAAAAACGATCCACCCGAGAGTCTATGGTTCAAGCTTTAACCTCAAGAATGAGGTAACTAAAGCGCCTAGTTTTCTAATCTAAGTAGCTTAGGAGATGTATAGAGTTAATTGGACTAATTTATCTCAAAATACCATAGGTTTCACAACACATGTGAGGGTTAGGGTTTGAGGAAGAAGAAGGAGAACAAAGGAGAGAGAATGTGAAGTCTAGAATGAAATAAAATAGCCAGTGAAGAATGGTTAAAGTCTTTGAAAAATATCAAGCATGCAATATTTTCTATAGAATAATGCAACTATGCTTGAATAGTAATGACAAATGAATAAAGAAAAGAATTAGCCATGCTTCATACCATGTTTTGAAAATCTCCTCCCTCCACCTCATTATCTATTTTCCATAAATAGATATTACAAAAAATGAGGTGTTTCCTTCTAGAAGCATTTCTTGTAAAATTACAAGAATGCCCTCAACGTATATACATACCCGTATTCGTACTGCAAAAATACGAATATCAAGAGATACAAAATTAATCCAATAATATAATACTAGAATGTGGCTTAAATTCCAAAAATAATATTAAATTCGCGAAATTCGGCCCATTCACTTTGCTGATTGGGGTTGCCTTACTTCTAGGATTGGCGGGTAATTTTCTGTAACATTTCAGAAAATATAAAATATTATTTTTGGAATTTAATATTAAAATAATATATTTCGCGAAAACTACCCGATTTGCGAATTTGGACTTTTCGTAAAATGGTATAAATATATAGCAATATTTGTGAAATAATTGGAGATTAAAATGATTTATTCATTTAAAAATTTATTTATCGGATTTGGCATTTTTATAATTAATTATATGCAGTTTGAATGAATAAAAATTGATTAGTGCACTACTAATCGCGATTAAGCCAAATCCGTGTTTCGATGGTTTTCCATGGCTAGTGCACCATGTCATGTTGCATTTTGTTGCATGTTGTTTCATTTGTATTGTTTTATTGGTATTATGTGTACTATTGTGAGAAAAAGAGAAAGGGGTTAAAAAGACAATTATTGGAGAGAGAAAGTGAGACTTGAGTTTGGAGGGGGTGAGAATAAGAAAGAGAGAGAGAGGGCAGCCACCATTTCTTCACCCAATCATTTTCCTTCATCTTCTTCCTCCTCATCTCCTTCCACCTTCACCTCCATGAATCACCTCAAAAACCTCGCTAAAACCCTACACCCTTTTCATTAAAAGTGATCCCCACCTCATCTTCAACACTTTGGACCAATCAAAGTTGGATTTTGAAGACTTTGGGAAGCTAGGGTTTTTCTTGAGTTGCCCAAATGAGGTATATCTTCTTTCATTTAGTTTAGTTTTAGTTTCTTGCACCCTAGTTTAGTTTAGAATGTGATTTGGTTATGGTATGTGATGTTTGGAAAATTCAAGAGAAGGGTTTGGGTGTTTGTGTGGAATCATGAGGCGTAGTGAGTGTTTTAAGACCTTATGGATTTACTTCAAGACCTGGAAATGAATATAGAACCCAAAATACGAACTTAGAAATGGTCCCATGTCAGTTTTGTGACATTTTAGTGGCCTACAGGGAATCTGAAGCAACCCGGGGAGTTTCAGAGAAAAACCAGCAACTCCAGAGACCTAGTTAGACCAATAGGAGACCACCTTGAGAAGACGAACCCTAACGGAGCACCTTTGGTTGAGCAGGCCGGTTTTGGTGGGCATGTGGCCGGCCTCTTTGAGGATGATTATGTCTAGGTTTGGTCTGTAGCTCACATACCCCTTATACAACTCTCTGTACTTGCTAGTTTTGTTCCAATTGACCTGAACCAAAATCGGGGAGCACATTGGGGTGTTTTTGGTTATGTTTTCCATATTTTGGAATTCTTGGTTTTAGTATTTGATATTGTATTGGGTCGTTGGATGTTTATACGTCAACGATGAGGGTTGTTTGGTTGTTTTTGCATGCGTAAATTATAGGTTCTAACCTATGAGCGCACCGTGTGCCGTATTGGTTTTCCGGACTTGATGTTAATAGAATTAGCAATTGTGTATTTATTGTAGGTACCTTCGCGTGGATTCCGAGATGACGAAGCACATCGACTATGGCTGAACAAGGAGTTCCACAGGTGAGTAGATTTATATCTATGGGGGAAGTCGGGTGGATGGCGTATAGCACCCCCGTAAATTTTGATGGAAACCGATATATAGGATATGGTTAAGGAAACCTATATTAGGAAACTAGGGATATGGTTAAAAGGATAGTTAGAAGTGTTATGATATGATTAATACGTGATGACGAGATTTGAGATATCAATATGATGAGATAAGATGATACGAGCGGATACGATTGATATAAGATTTATAGTGGCATGTTATGAGAACGTTATATACAATAAGATATGACATTTATGCAAATTAACAGGATATGAAATTTGATAAAGATGTGGCTTGAGATATATCCATATTTATGATAATAATGAGTGATATGCCGTACGAGGCTTGAGATCCGTACCCTCATTGTCGTATAGGTCGATAGATCCCTATTTTTGTTAAATGTCACGGTACGAAGGAGTAACGTACGCGATGTGAGTTACCGGATGGATGATCCGCGCTCGTGATTTTAGGATGATGTTCGATGATATTGCCGTATCGGATACTATAAGACTGGATAGCCGACGTAAATGTGTCATCCGAACCATACATATTTCCAAACTGAAGAATCGTATGAATCTCTTAAATAGATACCTTGAGGGACGTTACGGATTTTCAAATGATGTCTTTTCCTTAAAAACACAGTAGCCCCTACTTTCAAAACTACGATTCGCATCTTTTAAAAACTGACCGTATGGTTCATGTGTAGGTGTTAGATTAGATACGTCTGCTTATAGCATTTCGCTTACGATGTACCTTACGCTACGGTCATGTCATTCTCATTGCATTACATATACCTGTGGTAGTACACTTACACCATTATCGATGATGCGTATGTTACACTTACACATATTGGTCGGTTCACACACTTCATCATCGATAATTGCTATGTCATTTACACAGTAGAATTTCCACATCATTATTCTATGTTGCATGATATACTTGCTATGCTTACATCATTATGATATGTCGCATGATATACTGATATTGTCACATCACTGTTCCATGTTGCATGATGTACGGATATGCTCACATTTCTGTTATATGTTTGCATACATCATGCTTTACGATTATATGCCCTGAGATGCTGTTTTCATGAGATTTCTGGATTTGAGAACCGTGGTTATTTCAAAAGAAAGTATGTATTGTTTTAAAAACCCGATTTCTCTTGATATGATATTTCGAGACGCCCACCATGCGTTTTCTCGGTTCTGAGATGTGTGATAGAAACCCGATTCGAGGAGGTGGATGATTCGTTTGTGGGTTCATGGTGGACCCGGTATGGTACCCCGAGGCGAGAAATGGTTTTTGTGGTGTAGACAATAGGCCTGGCAGAGGGACTACTATCTACCAGTGATTGGTTGGACTTGGCGGTTATCCGGAGGATACCGACCGGAGTCGAGAGATGGATATGGGCCGATCTATTCTGCCGGAGCCCGAGGGCCGATCCGGACAGACGGAGCCCGTGAGCCGATATGGACTGACGGAGCCCGATATATGAGGATTTACGTGTCGATGTTAGACACGGGTTTCATGATGTTTCGAGTGTCGATGTTGGACACTCAGGTTCCATGATTTGATGTGTCATTGATGGACACACGTTGATTTATATCCTCATATTCTCATGCATATGCTTTCATGATTTTACATGCATGATGTTGTTGTGTCATTGACGGACACGTAGATGTTAGCCACATGCAGATAGAAATTGATTATATTGTTGGCACATATGCAGATACGGTCACCCTAAATATCATGGTATTACCTTTATGATATAGTTGACCTAGGAATCGTTGTTTATTCGATTTCTGCCTGATGATTTTTTCTACTCATGAGTTGGCAACTCACCCCCGTTGTGCTACAGTTCTTCCAGGTTGACCGCATGGATCAGTAGCGGCATCGCTGGCACACAGCTTGCATTCAGATGATTTGCTTTGGTAGGTGGTACATGTTGGATCGTACCCCTCTTGTATTTATTATTGCTGTTGTATCTAGTTAACTCCATCAATCAGAAACTAGTATTTGTATATGTAGTAAGACTATAGCAAGACTTGTAGTTGCGAGACTTGAGCGATGGGTCATATGTTTGCTTATTGGGTTGATGTCTTGCTTTATTCATTATCCTTTGTGTTGATCTTCTCCGTTGGGCGTCGTATACATGTTTTATAACTTGCGTGGTTGTGATTCCGCCGTTTGGCGAAGAGCTAGCTCCCGCTTGGAGATGCCTTTTATATTATTATGTATTTGTGGTTTGGGATCAAAATATACAAAGGAGGTGCTGCCCAAATTTTTAAATGACGAAACATGTTTTTCAACTAATAAATTCCACTTGCATATTTCAAATCCATTTGCATTTTTCATGTTCCATTATTTATGGATTAAGAAAACATTTGATTTCACCATACTTTTATTTTAAAACTTCACCTCTTTATTTTATTTAAAAGGGTTTAGATTTCTAAGCTTCGGCTTACTTGAATTACATTACGCCTGTAGACGTGGCGTGATTTAAGTGCCGGTCACTGTTGGAGATAGTGCCCTCAGAGTCAATTATTGGATGACAGGCACGTGATTGCAATGATTGAGGGAGGACCTATCCCGGTAGGACAGTCTTACTCGAGATGATAGTATGCTATCTGGTTTATCTTTATCATCGTGTACTGCTTTAGGTGACTTTACGAGTCGCTGTTACACGTTGATAGAGCCCCTAGGATTCTTGCTTGACTATCAACAGAATGAGGGCGATCATATACGTGAGAGCTGGAGTCTATAAGCACATCCTTAAAAGGTCCCTAGTCGTGGGAGTTTCGAGACAGGGCATCGATACTCCAGAGTAGACTAGTGTATACAGTCGAGACCCCGACGAGGGGCGGTGGCCGGTCTCACAAGCCACTGGTGTCAGTTGGTTCACCTAAGATGTATACAGGTGCTCATTGGGTTATGAGTACACCGGACAGGACTCGCCGGGAACCTGCTAGTTGGTATTATACCAGACGTCAGATAGCAGTTCCCTGGTGACATGTGTACAGGTTAGTTCATCGACCTGAGATCGTCATTTGTCTCGTGTGAATTCCCACTGTGCTTTGATTACTACCCTACCACGGCTCAAAGGAGTCGTGCAAACAGGTTTTAGTTGGGTACAGTCCCGAGCCACATGGAGGCAGTGAGCGGATCTGCAGGGGTTCGTCTCTCCCGGTATTGGGGGTGAGGTCGCGCTGTGTCTAGGAGAGCCAGAACATGAAAAGTCCTTGGCCAAGGCAGGAGATTTGCTGGTAGGTATTCCAGTAGTATCTCAGGGTGTTCTTGGCTACACTCCGACACGACTTGTACCGCTATTGGGGGTCTGACTTTTACCAACCCTCTAGGACCGCCATGCGATGCTCATAGACGAACGGACCGGACTGTACGGATATTGTCACTGACAGGCTCAGTAGGGTGTCAGGATGAGTGCGCTCATTGACGTCCCTTTTGGTCAATACATGGTAGCCCGTCACGTATTGGCTTATACCTCTGACGTGCTAGTGGTTAAATCCACAGCCATAGTATTGACGAGTCTTTAGAGTCCACCACACTCAGTTACTCAGGTTTCGGGTGAAACGCTGTAGAGACCGTATGGAGATATGGTAGGGTTCGATCAGATACGTGCGGTATTGCACGGATCGTGATCGGACGGTTTTTACTAGCCGGCTTTGGTTTAAGCCGGATCCTAGTATTAGATAGTGTAGTTTTGTCTCTTTGCATTTGTGTTCAGTGGGAATACAAATGCGGGCATGTATTTGCAGTAGCGGGGTTTTCCTGTAATTTATTACGGGATCAGTTTTCTGAAGTTGCCGGTTTGCATTCCGTTCCGGCCGGTTTTCTTTTATTCCTTCACGGCCGGACTTTTTGATAGAGGGGGTTAATTGCAAGTTTGCAATTAACTTATTTGATGAGGGGTTTCTTGCATATTGAGGGCTTCTTGATGGTTCTTTCATCATTAGATGCTTTTTGCATCACTTGACTTGCACTTATGAGATTTGAATGAGATGAGAGTTAAAAAGACTTTGAGGTGACTATATTCTTATGCTTATCTCTCATTTCCCTTATTGATTAATTTGATTCTCCACCCATTTGGATAGAGGCCGGCCACTTAGAGAGGAGAGAGGGTGAGTTCATTTTGAATGAGGGAAAACTTTGTTCATTTCAATTTTTCCTTGCTACACAATTCATGTACCTCTCCCCAAAGTTCTTTCTTGATCCCTCCATACATGGAAACTTCCATAAGCCTCAAAGAGACAAGTTTCTACACTAGTCTACAGCAAACCTTGGACGCGTCGGCTAGCCAACTTCGCGCCCGAGTTGCCTCGGTCCAGAGGTGGGAGCCCGTAAAAGACTTTGGCGATATGGTGCCCGGTTCGACGAGGAGGTGACGGACGAAGTATCCGCGGGAGATCGGAGTGGAGACAAAGACCGAAGGACACGGATCGCTTGGTATACTTCTCTACCCGTATTTTACTTTGCTAGTTGCTAGGTTAATGGCCCGATCCGGGTGAAAAGTGCGCGGTGGTGCCGGTTCTATAGTTTTTGAAAGTTTTTGTTTCCGTGTTTCCGGCGTCGGATCGACGGCCGGGGCGCCGCCGCGGACTTACATTGGTATCAGAGCCACGCCATTAACCATGCCTAGCTTTCTCTAGTATGTTTAAAACCCGATCGAACAAAAATCGCAAAAACCGTATTTCTAGCGCATGTGTTCTCTGTTGAAATTTTTCCAGCTCCAAAATTTTTTCAGGTCGTTGCAGAAAGACATGCAAGAAATTCTAAGAATTCTGGGAAAATACGATTCACTGATTCCTTACTATGACCGCGGAAACGCGGCCAAACCCCTGGTTTGGCTGCGGTTCCGCGGTGGGTAAGTGGAATCGTTGAACCAAATTATTCCAGTGGGCTTTTGAATAGGAAATAGGGGTTTTGGGATATTATTTTTGGTCCCAGATTTTCTGTAAGTGCTACAGTACTGCTTGGGGCCCACTTGATAGAATTTGTTCGATCGGATATTTTAAACATGCTAGTTCACAGTATTTACATTATATCTGCGACCGTGAATGTCACTTGATCAGTAAATCCCGTCTAACTGCTATAGCCCGGTTAGACGGATTTGCGAACGTGACATTCACGTTGATGTTCTGTGTGTTGCTGTGATGTTGCGGATCGGTCGTGGGGGATAGCCTGGATGCAATGTTAGTACAGTTCTGTTTTATATGTACATTTGATATTGCGGGACGAGCGTCCGACATGTGGACTGCCGTCACTGCCTGTTTGTATTATTCTTTTAGGGTACGACCAGGTTGCGGTCGATGTACCTGTTGTATGTATATTTTACTTTCTGTACTAGGATTACCCTGCGGAGGGGTGCACGGATAGCCGGGTTCTAGAGGGCAACGAGCCCGCATCTCATGGTGTTGAGACGGAAGGGGCTTCACTCTAGAATTGGCGGGCTATTCGCCGCACTAGTAGGGGGTACAGGTTGACCCAGGAGGGGTGCCCAAGTTACCGGATTTCGTGAAGTGCTGGGTGGTCCATTCACGTTGCTGAAGGGGGCTGCCTCGCTTCAGGTTTTGGCGGGTAACTTGCCGCGCCCGTAGGGGTCTAGGATTTCATTGCACAGGCTATCCACACGACCAGGGGAACGTCGGGTTTCAGCAGCGGCTCTATGAAACCCGGGGCTTCCAGATATCTGTATTGTTCTATGATGCTGTACATTTCTGTGATGTTGCATCTTATCACGCCTTGAGCGAAAATTTTATATATTATATATATACTAGTAGATGTTGTATATGTTTTGCATCCGCGCTAGTCTAGTCCCCGCTCTGTCGTTAGTTAGCTAACCTAACGGGTAATGACGGGACCCAGTGGCGAATGCGGATGGTATATACGTACGTCAGTATATTTTCGTTCTTTGTGGTGTGATCAATTTATGGGACTGTGTTGATTCAGATCAATGCAAGATAAACAAACCTACTCTGATGTTGTTGGAACAGTTTTTCAAAAAGCTGTTATTGCAAGGGCGTTCACTTTTGTTTTGCATCGTGGTATTCAGTTGGAATATCCTGCTCCTCAGTCGACGAGGCAAGGGCCGGGATCCCTTCACCGGGAGTGACCCCTTGGACAAAAGTTTGCGTCAGGGCAGTAATTTCACTATAGCCGTTTACTTTTGCTTTGCATCGTGGTATTCAGTTGGAATATCCTGCACCTCATTCTACGGGGAAAAAGCCGAGATCCCTTCACCGGGAGTGACTTCTTTAGCAAAGGTTTTCGTCACTATATTTTTCTAAAAAGCTATCAGTTCCTTCAACGATATCAAGTTCATTACGTTAAAGGTTTTCGCCAGAAACCATTCGTAGCCCTCCGTCGTTTCAGACGGGTAGCACGTAGTATTCATGCTATGTTTGTTGGCCATCGTCAAGGCATAGTGTATGGTAGCTGCTTGTTACCTTTCTGCTGCATAGATAGATGCGTTGGTTTGGGACAGTCGTATAGCCTTGTTGGCCTTCGTCAAGGGCTTGTACTGGTGGGTTCAAATTAACCTGGACAATGACGGGTAGAACTTGACATGTGACTTATGATTTGTTGGCCTTCGTCAAGGTCATAAGAGCATGGGGCAAAAATCCACATCGGGAGTTTCAAAAGAACTGAAACTTGCCAGATATGCGCATACCTTCTGGAGTGTGATAGCGTGAGCGGATTCCGTCACGTTATCATGCGATGATAGTTGGATCCCGATTCTCACTGATGAGTTGGTTTACTCCTCGGGTGATCCCGGCTAATTCTTCTTTCAGGTTTGGGGAAGAATTTGACGTTACAGTGGGAGGTTTCCAGATTAGATAAAGTGATAACCATTCTGATCTAGGTTAGAGTGCACGCTGAGTGTTTCTTTTCTCTCTCTCTTTGGCAGCGACCATTGACCGACCCTAGACTATGACTCAGTGACCAAGTTGACCGAACCTTTTTAACACTGGCTTTTGGATTGTCAGAGTTGCAAACCTCATTGCCACTCCTACTTTTACCCTTTTCTCCAGGACACCCCGTATTACTACGAACGTCCACTTCCATTGGACAAAACCATCGTATGGTTATATACGAACTCGAAGGAATTCGAGGATGGTTTCTGGTTTTGGAGAAAATGAATAAGACTATTCAGTTGTCTTTTCCTTTTACCTTCTCTCTCAGATTGCGAGTACTCCTTGGTTTAGGAGATAGTACACCTATTACGCAAATTGGATAGTCTTCTTCCAAACCTTAGGCTGGTGCCGAACGGTAGGGAATGAAGAAAACCAATTAGCCTAAACGGTGTACAGAAGGTATTAAGTTAAGACAAAGAAAGGGATTGGTAAGAGGGCAAAGTAAATTGCGACTGCTATTCATGACCAAACCAAGTATTTCTTCGCCAATCCTAAATCACCTTTGTATTTCTCCAGGACACTCCGCATCACTGCAAAGATCCCAGTTTATTGGATAATCCATCGTATGGTTATATACGAACTCGAAAGGAACTTGTTCCAGTTCGGGGATGGATCCTGGTTCAGGAGAAATAGGAATAAGGTTCATTCAGGTGTCTTTTATCCTCACCTTCTCTCGCATTGCGAGTGCTCCTAGGATTAGGACAGTACACCCATTATGCTTATTGGATAGTCTTCTTCCAAACCATAGGCTGGTGCCGAACGGTAGGGAAGGAAGAAAACCATTTGGCCTAAAGGGGGTGTACAGAAGGTAATGACTAAAGACATATAAAGGGATTTAGAGAGGTGGCAAAGAATTATAAGGTTGCAGTTGTGAATCTGGACAATGGAAGAGGCATTACTAGGAATACCAGGATACCCCATCGAAACATTTCAATGTTTCAGTTTCACTGTGTACTGTTAAAAGAAAACTGATTTCCCGATTAGATACTTACTCCAGGGTATGTATTTACCAGGTATGAGTCTCACATCTGTATGGTTTTACAGATGATGAGGGGGAGTAAGTTATTGGGAATTAGGTGACCATCCTCATTATATCGGGATTCATTGGAATTGGTGATATTTGAGGAAGCCACCTGGGTTGTTTGCCGGTCGGCAAATATTTGGTTTTGAATATCCGTTGTTGTGCACCAATTTCAAATTGATATATCTATACGTCTATTTTTATAGAGTGAGACATACCTTTTTAAAATTATGTCTATGACATTTATCTAAACCAGTGGATGGTTAGGTAAGGAGCATTGAACAGCGGTGTAATTCTTCTTAACCAAAAGTACAGTTTTCAACCTACGACACACAGTGAATGAGTCACTAGACTCAGGGGACTTATACAGAGTATTGTATATTGTCCAGTGTCCATTAGGACAGAGGGGTTGGTCCTCGTACTATATTCGGTTTACTTATGGCTTCTCTGGTTTTTAGACAAGAGGGTCCGAATTTTGAGAAGTTATAGGTATATGAATAAAGTAGAGAACCAGGTATTGCAAGTATCAGGATTCTTCAAGGTAATCGAAGATGTAGATACTTGTATATGGCATTCAGATGATAGTAATGTTTAAGAGAACTTGCTTCTCTTTCACGTTACTCATAATTGGAAGCACTCCTAAGTTGAGTAACGCTGATCGGCCTCCTTCCATTTAGTAGACATGCACTGGTGACAGCTGCATGATTTGAATCTGGTTCAATTAAATCAGTGCCTCTGTTTCTATATTGGATATAGAACAGTTCATATCTCGACATTGTTAAGGTATGGGGAGTTGTCCGGCTTATGCTTAAAACCAGACTCCGGATAACTCAAGGCACGTTTCTGTAATGGCTGTTTGTGGGTTGACCCGGGCTATGACGAGGGTTGACTTTCTACCATCTGGAAGATCAATAGTGATATTGTTCTAGACTCGCCACAGTTTTAACAAAAATGGATTTTTTCAGAAAACAGTAGTGGGAGTATGGTAGAACTGGAAGTGATTCCAGAACCGCAAACGATTACTGAAGATTTGATAAGAACCTAAAATTCAATCTGGTTTGACATTCCACTAGGCCACTCCACAGATAAAGTGGGTAACCTCAGGTGCTCGAGAGGTACACTTCGGTATGCTCAAGGACGGTGGCAGGGAGGTTCTTGTTTATCCAGACTTGCCATTGCTTTTGTTCCAGACTGTGAGACCCGACAGGAGGATGAGTATAGCGTCGTTCTAAACTAGCTTTAGAAGTGCACGTGTATATGACTCTGCCAGAGGGTTTTCGTAGTCAGTGGGAGCAGCGGAAGCATTGGTGGACAGTTGGCTTATGTCTATTTATAGACTAAAGCAGATATAGCGGAGATAGATCATCTATTTCTGATGTGACAGTCATAGGTTTGACTTCATCAGAATAGGGGATGGATCTGTTAAAGAAGGTAGTAGGGTGTGATGTCCTGGTATTTGGATGACATACACAGAGTAGGAAGTGATATTCCTATACTACGATCGGTTATACTTTGGTTGTCACACACAGTAGTTTCTCCACATAGGAATTGGATCTTATATCAGACATTCTGGTTACTAGATCTATGGTTTTAGATCTAGATTTGGGTACTTGGACAGCATTCTAAGAGTACTTAGAATGGACGACTCCTGGCATGGTGGTGTATCTGCAGGTAATGGAGTCACCCTCTCTAAAGGTGTCTTACAGACTAAAGGGGAGAGGGATGTGCATGATTGGCAGATCACTTGCTTAGGCAATTGAGTCAATCATAAGATGTCAAGTACCACACCAGATGTTGTTCTTGCAGTAGGTGCAATAAGTTGATATTCATCCAATCATGGAGAAACAAACGGGAGCAGTTTTAGAACATAAGTTGATGCTCTAGGGAATTGATAACGACAGTCTTCTTTAGGAGACAGTTATCATTCCAGGCTTCCAAGGTGACCTGGATGGCAGAATGGCTGTCAGAGTTATAGTTTTTCCCTCTGACGAGGGGCAGTATTTTGGACAGATGGTCCAGATGGATACTGAGGGAAGGCATGGTGCAGGACACTGATTAAGTTCAGTTGTCGATACAGTCTAAGAAGTTTGGATTTGGAGTTCATTTATGAGCTAGGTCCCATCAGACATCCAGACATTCTAAGACAGGTATTGCTCATTTCGGGAGGTGGCTTTCTCCACGAACTTGAGATAAAGAGAGACATAGAAAGAAACACCATAGCGGATCCACTCACTGAGGCTATTCCTCGAACGCAATAGTTTCGCAAACGAGCTTTGTGAGACTGACTAGTAGAGGAATTGGGTGTTCGGTATCACACGGGCTGTGAGTATGCGACATCACAATAATTAGCCTTGAGTGCAAGTGGGAGATTGTTGGAGATAGTGCCCTCAGAGTCAATTATTGGATCACAGGCACGTGATTGCAATGATTGAGGGAGGACCTATCCTGGTAGGACAGTCTTACTCGAGATGATAGTATGCTATCTGGTTTATATTTATCATCGTGTACTGCTTTAGGTGACTTTACGAGTCACTGTTACACGTTGATAGAGCCCCTAGGATTCTTGCTTGACTACCAGCAGTATGAGGGCGATCATATACGTGAGAGCTAGAGTCTATAAACACATCCTTAAAAGGTCCCTAGTCGTGGGAGTTTCGAGACAGGGCATCGATACTCCAGAGTAGACTAGTGTATACAGTCGAGACCCCGACGAGGGGCGGTGGCCGGTCTCACAAGCCACTGGTGTCAGTTGGTTCACCTAAGATGTATACAGGTGCTCATTAGGTTATGAGTACACCGGACAGGACTCGCCGGGAACCTGCTAGTTGGTATTATACCAGACGTCAGATAGCAGTTCCCTGGTGATATGTGTACAGGTTAGTTCATCGACCTGAGATCGTCATTTGTCTCGTGTGAGTTCCCACTGTGCTTTGATTACTACCCTACCACGGCTCAAAGGAGTCATGCAAACAGGTTTTAGTTGGGTACAGTCCCGAGCCACATGGAGGCAGTGAGCGGATCTACAGGGGTTCGTCTCTCCCGGTATTGGGGGTGAGGTCGCGCTGTGTCTAGGAGAGCCAGAACATGAAAAGTCCTTGGCCAAGGCAGGAGATTTGCTGGTAGGTATTCCAGTAGTATCTCAGGGTGTTCTTGGCTACACTCCGACACGACTTGTACCGCTATTGGGGGTCTGACTTTTACCAACCCCCTAGGCCCGCCATGCGATGCTCATAGACGAACGGACCGGACTGTACGGATATTGTCACTGACAGGCTCAGTAGGGTGTCAGGATGAGTGCGCTCATCGACGTCCCTTTTGGTCAATACATGGTAGCCCGTCACGTATTGGCTTATACCTCTGACGTGCTAGTGGTTAAATCCACAGCCATAGTATTGACGAGTCTTTAGAGTCCACCACACTCAGTTACTCAGGTTTCGGGCTAAACGCTGTAGAGGCCGTATGGAGATATGGTAGGGTTCGATCAGATACGTGCGGTATTGCACGGATCGTGATCGGACGGTTTTTACTAGTCGGCTTTGGTTTAAGCCGGATCCTAGTATTAGATAGTGTAGTTTTGTCTCTTTGCATTTGTGTTCAGTAGGAATACAAATGCGGGCATGTATTTGCAGTAGCGGGGTTTTCCTGTAATTTATTACGGGATCAGTTTTCTGAAGTTGCCAGTTTGCATTCCGTTCCGGCCGGTTTTCTTTTATTCCTTCACGGCCGGACTTTTTGATAGAGGGGGTTAATTGCAAGTTTGCAATTAACTTATTTGATGAGGGGTTTCTTCCATATTGAGGGCTTCTTGATGGTTCTTTCATCATTAGATGCTTTTTGCATCACTTGACTTGCACTTATGAGATTTGAATGAGATGAGAGTTAAAAAGACTTTGAGGTGACTATATTCTTATGCTTATCTCTCATTTCCCTTATTGATTAATTTGATTCTCCACCCATTTGGATAGAGGCCGGCCACTTAGAGAGGAGAGAGGGTGAGTTCATTTTGAATGAGGGAAAACTTTGTTCATTTCAATTTTTCCTTGCTACACAATTCATGTACCTCTCTCTAAAGTTCTTTCTTGATCCCTCCATACATGGCAACTTCCATAAGCCTCAAAGAGACAAGTTTCTACACTAGTCTACAGCAAACCTTGGACGCGTCGGCTAGCCAACTTCGTGCCCGAGTTGCCTCGGTCCAGAGGTGGGAGCCCATAAAAGACTTTGGCGATGTGGTGCCCGGTTCGACGAGGAGGTGACGGACGAAGTATCCGCGGGAGATCGGAGTGGAGACAAAGACCGAAGGACACGGATCGCTTGGTATACTTCTCTACCCGTATTTTACTTTGCTAGTTGCTAGGTTAATGGCCCGATCCGGGTGAAAAGTGCGCGGTGGTGCCGGTTCAATAGTTTTTGAAAGTTTTTGTTTCCGCGTTTCCGGCGTCGGATCGACGGCCGGGGTGCCGCCGCGGACTTACAGTCACGGGCTAATATTTTCGGGTCGTGACAAAGTTGGTATCAGAGCGCTAGGTTTAACCTTGGTTCGAGTTTAGGTTTGACTATATGGAGTCTGGGGCGTAAATATTTCGGAACCTAGGCTTGACCTTACGGAACTTAGACTTGAACATGGGGGTATTAGACCTGAACTTTCGTTACATAGGTTGACCCTGATTGATGGAGTAGGTGCTTGAGTAGAGTGTCGTACCGTACGTATGTTCCGCGGCATATTTACGATACGATACTCCACTTAAGAAACCTTAAGATGTTCATATCTTGAGACTAGTGATTCTCTTCATTCCCTTGATCATACATCCATTTGAGATCCTTGATTCTATTCGTTTCCATGATCATGCTCTCACTGATTCCATTCCTCCTTATGATCATGTATCCATTCGGGATCTATTGATTCCTTTCATTCCTTTGATCTACCTTCATCGATACATGCTTGAGGTTCCTGTCACCATGGTTTGAGCGCAGATTGAGCTTCTGCTAGTGATGCGGTCGGGGCGAGCTCGTCATGAGCGAGGACTGACCATCGTGTTTTCTGGTGACACGGGAACTAACATTTTGAAAATTCAGATAATAAATTAATTTAGTTAATTAAATAATAAAATGTTAATTTAAAAAGTTATTGAAACAAAATATGATATTTCATAAGTGGTATGTGAAACTAATTAAAGTGAAAGTTTAGTTTGTAATATTAATGAATCACAAGGGTTTTAGTGAAAAGATTAGCTTCATGTGTAATATGATATAGTATGGGGGGGGGGTTATTATGTGAAAACATTAATTTCTTTATGCAAACTAGAATTTGTTAAGGGTTGTTATGCAAAAAAGGGTAGGAATTGGTTAAGGTTAAGTTAAACCTTTTGGTATATCATAACACTATGAAGACACCTCCTTCTTGCACATTTACACCTCATGCACACACCTCATCCTTGCATGAAAACCCCATCAATTTTGTGCACACACCTCATCCTTTCATAAAACAATCACCTCCCTTTTGGTGATACCTCCTCCTACCACCCTCACTCATTTATCTTATATGGTTCAGATCATATATCTTGGGAATTTAGAAATCAACTGAATTAGAAAAGAAAAAGGGGGAAAACATTAGAACACATAAAGAGAAAAGAAAAGAGAAGTGATGAGAAGAGCTAAGTGCTAGGATTTCACCATCACCCTCAAGCTAGGATCTTAGAGCTTATGCATCTTGGAGGAAGCCTTTCAGCAATCTTGCTGTAGGTATAATACTTAAACTTTGTACGATTTTAGTTCTGTAAATGTTTTAAAGTAGAAATCGGATATCGGAAATGTCGTATTTTGGGTGAATATAGGCTCTGTGTAAATCTGCTATAGTTTAGATGAAAATTGGAAAACCCAAACAGTGCCTTAACCTTATAATTTGGACCTAGAATAACCCATAGGAATACGAACCCATTATCTCGGATTTTGGCCGGCGACACATAGAGGAAATCCGAGCTCGCCGGATTTTTAGGGGATTGGGGTGTTGAGTTTTTCAGGGCATCTCTCTGTTTATATTTTGGGTTGTTTAGTATTGTTGGTTCTGTTAGTTATCCAGTATATAAAATTTCAAAGCTAATATCAGTTTATATATGTGCAGTATAGGAAAATGGTTAGTTTTGTGACATTTAGCCTACTGAATTTGAATCTGGAACCACTATCTGTAATCACTAGAAAAACTAGCAAGACCAAAACTATAATGAGACAACTAGAGAACTTCACTCAAAACAAGAGCCCCAAACTCCCTAGTCCATCCGGTGACATACCCACAAAATCCGGCGACGCCGGTCCCCTTGTGTCCTTTTGTGTTGGTTTTTCTTACGTGGCCTATTTTGGGTAGATTATGGTCTCTAGTATTGTTTGTGTTATCTAAATATTTACACTGTAAAATCTGGGAACGTTTTAGTAATGGTTTTATCAAATTTCAGATATTTACGATACGGAGTTTTCGTATTTTGATACTGCAGCTGAACCGTTAACGTTTATACGTTAACGGCAGATTATATTGACGTTTTTAGGTTAAGTATACTGTAGGTTCTAACCTATGGATGCCTATCTCATTGTTTTAGTTTTTGATATGATATTTACGCCGATATTTCATAAATACGATTATAGGTACGATTTCGATGATTTCCGAGACGAAGTTGGCGATATAGCAGCGTGGATTTCAGCAAGCTTTTTAAGTTGGTGAGTAGATTTATATCTACGGGGGAAGTCGGGTGGATGGCGTATAGTACCCCCGCAACCTTATAAATAGTATTATGATATATAGTAGTTTTAGAAATTTATTAAGATATGGATATTTGAATTAAATTGCATCTAGTACGATACTCATATGCATATAGTTTACGGATGGTTTGATAAGTTGGTATGAAGGATCATACCGTACTAGAGAGGATTTGAGATATAATGATAATGTGAGACATTATACGAGGAATTATATGTATTGGAAAGGATGTGATTTATATGCCGAATAACGGCTAAATGTTCCTTTAGACTCGTATAGTTAGATTATTTTCCGTTTTAGGAGGTAATACTTGTGTGAGCTATATTCTTTTAAAAACTACGATCCGTTTCCCTTTTAATGATAAAATATAACGACGTGGTGCCATTTTCCAAAACGAATATCTATTTTAATCTAAGGCAGCTTCCTTATCTCAAAACCAACGTTTCGTTCCTTTTCAACGATAATGATATAGTTCATAGCAGGTAAGTACAGTTATTAGTTATGCTTAGATTTACTTTACATGTTCGCATTATATTTATCGACAGTACACGTTTCTGTAATACTAACACTCTGATAGAACACTGCATAAATACCAATGAGTACTATGCTGCATAAGCACGTTCATGTATGTTACACCACATCTCATTGGTACTGTCATGTCACTGTAGAACTGTTATACTCCGTAATACGTATATAGATGTTGATATGAGTAGACTATTACACCTTTAGAACACTTGCACAAATACTAATGATTGCCATGCGGCATGAGCACAGACGCGTATGTTACACTACACATCATTAGTATTGCCATGACACAGTAGGATTGATAAGTGTATCTTCTTGTATGATTTAATTACGCAATTTACCTTATTATCTGTTAAGTATTGTGAATAGCAGCATTATGAATGTTATATTTGATTTTATGAGTTTTCTGGACGTTTTACTTTTGATGATATATATCAGCGATATGGAACGCTGTTATATATGTATATATATAATATATCATCAGGATAATCTAGGCAAATATTCTCTTTCTTTACTTGATGTTTTCTGAAGATGATGATTTAACGTCCTCCATAAGTTTTATGTTTTCTGGTTATTTATTTCGAACCAAGGTGGGGGGTTATTCGGTTTCGGACTTGTTACTTATCCGAACTGAGGTGGGGGGTTATCTGTTGGATATATGGCTGACCCGGTTCGAGGCTGAGGGGCAGGATAGCCGCATTATAGGCGGGGAGCCTAACGAGGATACTCGATACCGGAGATAAAGATGAGCACGGCAGATATCCAGGGGATACTGACCGGGGTTCGATTAGGCACGGCGGATATCCTGGGGATACCGACCGGGGCCAGGGATATCGGGTGGCGATCATCTGTTGAGATGGTGTCGACGGTATCTGCATTTACGTGTCGATGCTGGACACGAGAGATTTCTGATTTCGGGTGTCGATGCTAAACATCCATATATATTGATATGATTGCTATCATGAGGTACACAGTTAGATTACAGTTTTGTAGCCAACCAGGACTGATCTGGGGGACCGTACCTGTATACATTTGTATGGGCACTCATGTACATAAAAAAGGATTCAAACACGAGCTATAGACTCATTAGTTTGAAACGTCTGATATGACATTGAGATATTCTACTTGGATAGCATGATAATTAGAGTTGCATAATGATACATACAAATATCGTATTATATTTGTACAGATTATGATAGTACTATACTTATGACCTAGGTATCGTCATGCATTTCGATTTCTACCTTTAGCTGTACTTTTATTCACTGAGTTGGCAACTCATCCCCGTTGTGCCACAGTTTCTTGCAGGTTTTACCGCTTGGATTATCAGCGGCTTGGGCACACATTCTTTTGGGTGATTGATTGGTAAGTGGGTTATTATTGTTTTGTACCCACTCTTGATTATTCATATATTCTTGTTTCTAGTGGAAACTCCATCAACTTAGAAATGGTATATTGTGGACTTAGAAGCGAGACTTAGAAATTGTTAGGTCGCACTCTCTAGGGTCGACTTTTGATATAGATTGTTTGGCTGCTCCGTCGTTTGGACATGAAAGCTAGCTCCCGTTGGGATGCTATTTTTATTGTTGTAGTTATATCGGGTTTTTATGTAAATTTTCAAAGGAGGTGATATTAAATTTCAAAACGTGATAGATACTTTTCAAACATACTTAGTTAAATTTAAACGTTATTTAAACTGATTCCATCTGATGACTATTTTAAACTCACCACCAATAATTTCAATAAGGGTTTAGATTCCGGGTTTCGGCTTACTTAAACCGCGTCGACGTCTTTAGATGTCATGTGAATTAAGTGCCGGTCACGTGCCATAATTGGGTCGTGACAAAGTTGGTATCAGAGCGTTTGGTTTAACCTTTGTTCGAGTCTAGGTTGGCTATATGGGATCTAGGCATGCACTTTTGTTACATGGATTTACCTTATAGGACTTAGACTTGACTTTGGGGGTCTTATACCCGAACTTTCGTTATGTAGGATATCCTTGGTTGATGGAGTAGGTACTAAGTAGAGTGGCGTACCATATAAATATTCCGCGACATATTTACGATATGATACTCCGCCTAAGTTACCTTAGGATTTATATCTTGAGATCTTCCTTCTATTCATTCCGTTGATCTATCCTCTTCAGTGCATGATGATTGTTTTGGTCACCATGTTTATGGGAGCCAGGAAGGCTGTAGTTAGAAATACGGTCAGAGCAGACTTGTCTAGGACAAGGACTGACCATGATGGCATTCTGGTGATATAGAGACACGTCGTTTATTGATATCGATCGAGTTCTAATATTGAAGCGAGTTTCTTCAAGATCTGCACCAGATGGTAGAGCCATTGCTAGAGATCATCCGGACTTGAGGCGTGATGCTTTTCCCCTCTCCGAAGATCGTGGTGTTGCGTTCTGTTCAGATAGCGATAACAAACATTGCTGAAGTTATCAAGAGGTTGTTTCCAGATTTCATGAAGTTAAAGGTTGACGATGTTTACAAGAGTAGATGGATTAGAAGGATTCATAGCCGATCAGATATGGGATGGTTAGGACTTTTAATCCGCTGTGGCACTCCAGTTACGAGATCGGTGAAATTGAATTGTTTCTTCCGATGGGTCTTGCTCAGACCCGATGCAAGTTTCTCGAGAAAGAGATCGTGCAGTAAGTTTTCCTCCGATGAATTGGGATGAGTTTTCGAAGGTGAGCTTAGCCAGATTCTTCTACAGAGTATCAGGGATACCGGATTCGTGTTTTTGGAAATCTTGTAAGGCTCCGGGCATGGTCATGATCGAGTATGACTTACAACTCGCCGGATAGTCGAGATACGCTCTTTAAGTGGTTGATATTGGAAATTTATGAAATAGGAGATTGATGCAGAGTTTTAGTAGACCGTTGTTCTTCACCGCCGATGTTGGAGATTCAAAGCAAATGCAGAAGTGAGTACGACCACACTTTCAATGAAAATCTTAAGGAAATTACAGTCGTTACTAAAAAGAAGTGGATTCAGTAATGAGTGCTAGTTTCAGGCAGGCTGGATAGCTGAGATCAGCGGGGGACTTGAAGGGGTTCTTTCTGAAAATTGATAATAAGTAAGATTGGAATCAGGATCAGTTGTTAGCACATAAGAAGAGGATAAAGATTTCAGTCATTAGCATGTTGCGTTATGAGAGACTGGACTACTGGCAAAGAAGATGTGTTGAGGGTTATCAGCAGCAGGACTGATTGTGTTGTTGCTCCTCACCGAACGATTGCATAAAGAAGCCATGGTATTAGAGATCCGCAAGAAGAACCAGAATTCAGAGACAGAGAATGTTAGAACATGGCAGACGACAAGTAGTAATCCTTGCTATGCCCATTCCGGTGGTATAAACACCTTTTGACATTGAAGAGAATATACTTCGATGTTATTTGAGTTCGATTTGCGTTTTTATGATCTAAAACATTTCGTTTTCGACGTTGGAGAAAGGAAAACTCAACTTCCGTTATTTTGATATATGTGTTTTGAGGATTTGAGGTTCGATTTATAGTTGTGCACACCAGGTGCACTTGATGAGATTTCTATGTATAGTAATTTCACTTTGATTTATGTTTTGTACACACCAGGTGCACTTGTTGAGATTTTCGTGCGAGGTGACTGCACTCGATTGGAGTGTTATGTACACCGTATGCACTACACTGATAATTCTGTGCACATCAGATGCACATGGTTAAAAGATTTTATATATATACCCTAGGTATACTTGGTATGATTTCGTGCACACTAGTTGCACGTTTTGATTTTGTGCACTCTGATGCACTTGATTTTAGTTTTGTGCACCCCAATGCACTTGAGATTTAATTGTGCACCCTGATGCACTTGGATTTGATTTTTGTGCACCCCGATGCAGTTGATACTATTTTGTATACTTTTATTCCATGCACAGTGGAGGCAGTGGAAAATCGTTTCGTGCACGCCTGTTGCAGTTAACGCTGTTTTGTTTTCGTGCTTCGCACTTGATAGGACATGTTATAGATCTGATTTATACATTTTCGCTTGGTCGTGTGCAACGATATTGCACTACGATTATGGCATTGATTGTGTACTTAGGATGCACAACGGTTTTCGTATTTGATAAATTGCATTATAACTGGAGTAATTCTCATAGCGTCCGCTAGAGTTACAGTTATGTGAGTTTTATATATTTGAGGTTTCACGCATATGGTTGCGTTATGATGCGTCTTAGCTCATGTGGGACTTTGGAGTTTCATTATTTGCATGGACATTGTATGTTTTAAGTTGGACCCCAGAAAATTGTTTTGAATTTGAGCAGATTGGATTAAGAAAATGTTTTAAGAATGAAATTTAATTTAAATTCGGGGACCGAATTTTCTTAAGGGGGGATATTGTAACATTTCGAAAATTTAGATAATAAATTAATTTAGTTAATTAAATAATAAAATGCTAATTTAAAAAGTTATTGAAACAAAATAGTATATTTCATAAGTGGTATGTGAAACTAATTAAAGTGAAAGTTTAGTTTGTAATATTAATGAATCACAAGGGTTTTAGTGAAAAGATTAGCTTCATGTGTAATATGATATAGTATGGGGGGGGTTATGTGAAAATGTTAGTTTCTTTATGCAAATTAGAATTTGTTAAGGGTTTTTATGCAAAAAGGGGTAAGAATTGGTTAAGGTTAAGTTAAACCCTTTGGTATATCATAACACTATGAAGACACCTCCTTCTTGCACATTTACACCTCATGCACATACCTCACCCTTGCATGAAAACCCCATCAATTTTGTGCACACACCTCACCCTTGCATGAAACAATCACCTCCTTTTTGGTGATACCTCCTCCTACCACCCTCACTTATTTACCTTATATGGTTCAGATCATATATCTTGGGAATTTAGGAATCAACTGAATTAGAAAAGAAAAAGGGGAAAAACATTAGAACACATAAAGAGAAAAGAAAAGAGAAGTGATAAGAAGAGCTAAGTGCTAAGATTTCACCATCACCCTCAAGCTAGGATCTTGGAGCTTATGCATCTTGGAGGAAGCCTTTCAGCAATCTTGCTGTAGGTATAATACTTAAACTTTGTAGGATTTTAGTTATGTAAATGTTTTAAAGTAGAAATCGGATATCGGAAATGTCGTATTTTTGGTGAATATAGGCTTTGTATAAATCTGCTATAATTTAGATGAAAATTGGAAAACCCAAACAGTGCCTTAACCTTGTAATTTGGACCTAGAATAACCCATAGGAATACGAACCCACTACTACAAATAAGGGTTGCCCCTACGGATTTATCGGTAGGGGCAACCTACTGCCCCTACGGATATATACGTAGGGGCGAAAAAACACCCCGTAGGTGCAAAGGCCGCAGGTGCAAGTTGAGGTCCTGAACTTGGCCCTACGGATAAATTTATGCCCCTACGGATAACTCGGTAGGTGCTATAGCCCCTACGGAGTACCCCGTAGGGGTAATAAAATCATATATTTAAATTTTTTTTTGAATATATTGTATATACCTACGGATTTATCCGTAGGTCCTATTTATTCCCCTACGGATACAGCCGTAGGGGATATAAAGTAGCCCCTACGGCTGTTTCCGTAGGGGCCACTCCCAACACAATGCACTGAGATCGGGGGGAAAATATCAGGGAACCTGATATTTTGCCCCTACGGATATATACGTAGGGGATAAGTATTGGCCCCTACGTATATATCCGTAGGGGCACCCCCAACACCCTGCACTGATATCAGGTGGGAAAATATCAGGTTTCCTGATAGTTTGCCCCTACGGATAACTCCGTAGGGGCAATATATATACCTACGGAGTAATCCGTAGGTACATGTTTTCTGTATTTTTTTTTTAAAAAGGGCTGCTAGATTTTTTCCCGCCCTGTGCACAATACTATATACATCAATCAAATCATATATTGCAGTATTCATAATCACATCCCACGCATATATATAATATACAAAAGAAACCCAAAAACTGAATATGATATAAATTCAAACCAATATCAATATCGTTTCAAAATGTAGTACAATGTGATATAAATAAATACATGTTTCAAAAAATAAGAACCAAAAAGCTACCCTAGTTCGGTCCAGCTCCACCTCCGAGTAACGTTCGAATAACGCGCGCCTGCTCCTCGGTAAATACACTATCCAATACTGCAAATAAAGGAGTCTGAGCGGCATGTGGAGCTGGCGTCGTGGTCTGCGCAGCCGCCGTCGAGGTAGTCGCTTGCGGAGCCGCGGCTGCGGGAGTCTGAGTGGGCGGTGGAGCTACAGGAGCTGTCTGCGGAACCGCAGCCGATGTAGTGGCTTGCGGAGCCGCAGCCGAAGGAGATGCATGTGGAGGCTCGGCCGATCTACCCTGTCGCGTCTGGACATAACGTGTGTAAGAAGCGTCTAAGAACTGTGTATTATTCGAATTCGTTTCATTATTAAGTTATTTCGAAACCCTGTTTGGATATCTAGTTTGGAAAAGCGTTGTTTATTTTAATTACATATGTATGTATGATTAATCAGACTTACGTACTAATAAGGGTTGTGTTGATATGTATATAATATGAAATGATATTTTACTATAAAGTAGTATACATACCAGCATCTCCTTCAACTCCTGAACGGTGGCCCTCAAGCTATCCAGTTCCTGATGGACATGCCGGCCACTGGAGACGGAGGAAGTAACCGCCGGGGTGGAGTCCAACCTCATATGGGCCCTGCTAGGGCCCAATCCCCGGCCTCTCTCCCAACCTCCGTGGTGCCCTCCGTGTGCGGCGTCCAGAACTGGGGTCAGCAGCCTCGGATCGTTCTGTCCGGTAAAATCGATCCCCGAGGCCTGGGCCTGCTCAACCACCCGCTCCTACACCCACATTAAGCAGTAAAGTATAAGTATAAAATTTAAACTTGAACCTTCCAAAACTAAAATTTCAAATTTGGGTAGAAAAAATATTAATACTTACGCAGTACTCCTGGGTAGCGACGTCGGGACATCGAAGCTCGCCCGTGGCGGGATCTGTCGAGGTGCCGTGGACGGCAAGATATGCGGACAGCACGCTCGGTGTACCACCTGACGCCACGGTCCGAGATGTCTGCAATATTAGAAAGTAACTCTTAATATTAGAAATATTAGAGAATAACTCTTAATATTGCAGAATATTAGAGAATAACACTTAATTTACCGATAACTCCATGGCTCGAGTAATGTTCCTCGAGCCACCTGTGTAAGTGGGGCGACCCCTCTTCGCCGACTTCCTGTTCTCCGTATTCTGAGCGGCCTGTTTCTGCACAACGCATTAACATTTAGTTTTCTAATTAAGAAACACAAAGAAATAAATTATATCATAAATAATGAATTAAATTTAAAATACCTACTTGTTTGCGTTCGGAGTCGAAATAAGCGCACAATAGAGGCCATGTCTCTACGTCGACTCTCGCAAACGCCGGAGTAGATAGGAGGGCCGCTCTCTCTGCCTCGGGGGTCGCTATCCATAGGGAGTAGCAGTCGGCCTTCAGCTCATTCCTGTTGTATCGGACCTTGGCCTGCATGTTCTTCATCAGGCCATTGTACAGAGCATGAAGGTCGAGCACCCTCCCCGAGTGATCAGGGTCGGCTACAGGCTGAAAATCGTAATCCAACTGAAAATACAAAAAAAAACATTGTTATTAGATTGCAAGTGTTAATAATAAATATATTGGATAGATCAAATGAAAATATATATTAATACATACGTGAGCCTGTTCAAAGAAGAGGGCGAATGAGCGCTGGTGCTGCTCGCCCCACTCAACGTGAAGTGGATAGTTCTTCACGATCCGGCTCTCGTCCCCCAAATACCGGCCGAACCTCTCGGCATGAGGACCGGTATAGCGATAGTCAAGGGTAAAAAATAGGGGGAATGCTGCCTCCCCCCTAGCTCTATTAGGCCTCAGCCTATGGGACTGATTCGGGCCTCGAGTCCCCCTCTGGGGATGGAGAGGCCCTGCGTCTGCACGAAATATCAAGACAATCAATAATAATACAAAGTTGTATTAAGAAATCAAGGTTAAACAAAAATTCAAGTGTGATATATACCTCCGGTGAATAACGCACGAGCCTGGGCCCGAGCAGCAGCACGAGCGGGACGATAGTTCCTCCGGTGAGGAACAACCGGGGTCCCGGACCCGGACGCATCCCCTCCAACTATAAAATAAACATCGACGCTAAATCTCCATGAAGTTCATATTTATGCTATAGAGCATATGTAAAATAAATAAATATTTTAAATTTATTCATACTAACCTGCAGACGATGCGGAGGGTACGGAAGCGGCAGGAGTGGCCCCTGTGGAAGGTGTGGACGCACCACCTATAATTAGACAATTAAAAATAGATTTTATAAGTAATTGCAAAAAGAATGTGTAGATCAATAATATAACGTTCTAAATCAATATGCATGAACTATAGGACATATAAACATACCCGCAGGTGCGGTGGTGTCACCACCTACAGCTAGACAATAATAAAAATTGCTAAGTAAGAGCAAAAGGAATGTGTATTTATGATATAGCATTCTAAATCAATATACATACACTATATGATATATGAACATACCTGGAGGAGCGGGGGTGGCCTCTGTCCCAGATGTGGACGCAGGACCAACAACTAGACAATTAAAAATAGATTTGATAAGTAATTGCAAAAAGAATGTGTAGATCAATAATATAACGTTCTAAATCAATATGCATGCACTATATGATATATAAACATACCTGGAGGAGCGGGGGTGGCCTCTGTCCCAGATGTGGACGCAGGACCAACAACTAGACAATCAAACATTGACAATATAAGTAATTTTGACATAAACAGGCATGAATATCTGTAATATTAAATTGAAAATGGATATGCGTGCAGTATACCTGGAGGTGTGGCAAAATCCACACGGAAGGAGGCATCCGAAGGGGTCTCCGATCTGGGTGCAAGACCGGCCCTCTGAAGCTCCCTACGGAGCTCTCCGGGCGGCAGAACCGCTCTGCCTCTGCCTCTGCCTCTGCCTCTGCCGCGGCTGGAGCTCCTGCCGCCCCTCGCTGCTCCCGACATCGTCATCCAATCTAGATAAACGGTTCGTGAACGCATTAGACAATCATTAAAAGTATTGACTATATATGCTCTAGAGCGTAAAATGTGAAGTAATAATATAACATTACTGATAACCTTTTTCGTTTCGTGGGCGCATCATACATATCTACTTGGATTTCATCGTCGATGTCATTTCTAACCCACGTAACTTCATGATCGGTCGAAGACAACCCGTCCTTCGAAACAGACGGTCGGAGCACTTTAAGACTTCTCTCTTCTTCGTCCTCATCGCTGTCCTCGTATTCTGGGACATCGTAGACATCTCTAGGTTTCCATCGGCATACAACACTCCACCCCGGATGCTTCAAACACTGTGAGTAGTGTACTTGGAACGCTTGGTTCGGAAAGATAAACGGATCGTCTTGACCGTAAAATCGAAGTGTGTTCACACTGGTCAATCCATATTCATCTTTCCAAGTCCCAAGACTGCTTCTCCACCTGTCTGTATCGGTTCGCGGATCGTACCAAGTACAGTGGAATATATAAAAGGGTTCTGATCGTCCGGGATAGTGGATGCCGAGTATACAATTTAAGTACCCATAGTAAATCACACCGTCCGATCCTACCGTCGCAATACCACTATTCTGAGTGATTCTAGATGTTTCTATGTCCTTAATTTCGAATTTGTATCCAAGGACACCAAATCCTTTGTAATGTGCAACCTCCATACTAGGAAATTGAGCTAAACATCTTGAATCACTCTCAAATGATGCAGACAAGTTCGGATCGTGGATCTAACAAAACAAATTTTACGATAAATACATAACGATACAAGTTTAGATTAAAACTGATAGCAATAAAATGTAATTCGAATAACTTACATGCTCTGTGACCCAATCACAAAAATTATCCTGATGGTATTTTTCCAAACGCTCTTCGTTCCAATCAGGATACCCCTCACGTACCTCGTTAAAATGAGTTCTGTTTTCGACAAATAATTGTGACATTAATATTATGTCATTTCATACACACACAAACACAGATATAACAATTAATCCAAAAGAACTTACTCTCTAATTTGTTCAAGACATTCGCAATTAAGCAAGATAAACCGGTATATCTTGTTGATAAACATAGTGTCTACCCTCTTATACTCGGCTTTACCATATGGCCCGTCTTGAATTCTTCGAGGTCGGTTAAGCCTTGTCTCAATGTTCTCGTCCAGATAGCGGGAGCAAAATGTGGTTGCTTCATCAAGAAGATAACCTTGCATGATAGAACCCTCTGGTCGATTTTTATTGCGTATATACTTCTTAAGAGTGTAAAGGTACCTAATGAGAATATGTTGAATAAATAAACACGGGCATACATGACAAAAATAAATTTATAAATTGCGCGAAACGAAAAATTACACGTACCTCTCGACGGGATACATCCATCGATATTGTACCGGTCCGGCTAACTTCGCCTCAGTTGCAAGATGAACCGTCAAGTGTATTATGATATCGAAGAATGACGGTGGGAAAATACGCTCAAACTTGCAAAGTATCAACGCAATAGAATTTTGTAGTTTATCCAGCGTCGCAACCTCCAGCGTTTTAGCACACAACTCCCTGAAAAAACAACATAGGTCGTTGATTACTAGACCAACCGAGTCGGGGAGAGAAGTCCTGAGGGCTAATGGAAGAAGGTGCTCCACGATAACATGGTGGTCATGACTTTTCAGCCCATCGATCTTGCCCTTCACAATTTTTATTTTCTTGCTGAATGATCCTGAGAAACCTGTGGGGACTTTCAAATCATGCAACACCTGCAGGAATCTTTTCTTCTCCGGTTGTGACATATGATAAGCGGCATTGGGAAGTACAAACTTGCCCGGTTTACCCGCTACCGGTTTAGGGTGCAGTTCACTTCTTATTCCCCACTCTTGTAGATCCATCCGGGCATTCATGTTGTCTTTCGATTTCCCGTCTTTACACAGAAGCAAGTTAAGTATGTGCTCTGATACTCCCTTCTCTATATGCATGACGTCCAGACAATGACGCACTGAATTTGTAGACCAGTACGGAAGCTCGAAGAAAATGCTTAACTTGTTCCAATATTGTGGTTTGACCTGTCTCGTCGGATCCATCCCGAAGGTCACGTTATTGTAACCATCCCATTTAGCAGTCACGTCCTCTCCGGACAATGGGGATGGAGGCCCAAGAAGCTCCTGATGACCATCAAAGTGAACCGTGTCTAACCTGTAGGGGTGGTCTGGAGGCAGAAAACGTCGATGGCCGCAATAACAAACCTTCCTGCTAAAATTCAAAAATTTTGATGTTGTGTGTTCATGGCAATGAGGACATGCTTTGTGACCATGTACGGACCAACCTGAAAGCATTCCATATGCAGGAAAGTCATTAATTGTCCACATTAAAGCCGCACGCAGTATGAAGGTTGTATTTGTGTTTGAATCATATGTCTCTACACCATCAATAAACAAAGTTTTCAGCTCCTCAATCAGAGGTCGGAGATAGACGTCGATATTGTTCCCCGGTGAGTTTGGTCCGTCGATAAGAAGAGGCATCATAAAGTATGATTGGTCCATAGCCAACCAAGGCGACAGATTATAAATTATCATTACAACGGGCCATGTACTGTGACTTCCAGCCATATAGTTGAATGGGCAGAAGCCATCGGCAGCCAGTCCGAGCCGGACATTGCGGGGATCGCTACTGAATATTGTGTGCCTCCTATCGAAATCCTTCCATGCCGGTGAATCTCTTGGATGGCTCATTTTTCCATTTTCGCTTGGAGGAGCACGATGATGCCAAATCATTGCCTCGGCTGTTTTCTTGCACCTGAATAGCCTCTGTAGCCTCTGTGTTATGGGAAAATATCGTGCTATCTTCACAGGTATATCAGGCTTCTTATCAGAATCTTTCGGCTTATACCTGGCCTCTCCGCATGTTGGACACTCTTTCAAATCTGAATTCTCTTTCCGGTACAACACGCAATTTTTAGGACATGCTTGAATCTTCTCGCACTTTAGACCCAAATCAGACATCATTTTCTGGGCTTCGTACCAGCTTTCGGGCACATTATTTCCCGGAGGCATAGAATCTTTCAAGAACGAAAGAAGCATTGTGAATGACTTGTTGCTCCATCCATTTAGGCACTTAATTTGGAAAAGTTGGACGAACCATGAGAGGGTGGAATACTTCGCATTCTCATAAACTGGTTTCCTAGCATCATTCATGAAATTTTCATATTTATCCGCACGCGGTCCTTGACCGGAAGGAATGTCATCTTCGGTACGAATAGATTCACCTAGGGCAGCCTCTACCATATCCTCCATTTCTTCTGATGGAAATAAATTTCCGTATCCTGCCGTATTACCGAATTCTTCTTCTTCTCCTGCCGCATTATCGTGTTCTCCTTCTTCTACCGCAGTACTGCATTCTTCTCCTTCCCCGTGATATTTCCAAATTGAATAAAGTCTAGTAAACCCATGTTTTACAATATGAAGCTCTGCCAATTCTACCTTCTGCCAGTACTTATTGCCACATCTATCGCACGGACAGAGAATCTTCTCTAATATGATCTTATTATGTGCTCGTGCAAATTCAAGGAAAGCAGCAACCCCTGCGACAAACGTAGGTTGCATACGTTGTTTCCAATCCACATACATCCAGTCCTTAACTCTGACGTACTCATGGGCCATGTTAGACTGAATAACATATAAATTGTAGGTTATGCTGACTATATTGAGAAATATAAGAACGGGATAGTTACTGACAAAGGAGAAAATCCATGTAGATGCTTTGTGTGTGCGTTTGTCGTTGAAAAGAATAAATTATCGCACGTTATGTTGACCGATAGACGGGGACTAAGTGGCGCTTTTAATTAGTTTCATATATGGGTATCGATGGGAATATGAAGGTTTCATATTATCATATATTGGTTTTAACCCGAACATCTCGAGTCGCTCTCTGATTATGCGTTTGTATGTATGTGTTCCGGCTGTCGGGGGTAGGCTTCTATCCCATTAAGAATGTATAGAGCGAACGCCCATCACTTGTGCTTTCAACCGTTTCGAGTAAATTTCGGCAGCACCTCCCCGCTGTTCTCCGAGTACACTGTAATAGAATAGATAATCATTTCAAAGCTGTGAAACAACGTTGAAATGAACATCTAATCTATCTTTGTACACGGAGAACCAGCGGAAAGGTACCGACGAAATATCTCGAAACGGATGAAAACACAAGTGAATGAAGGCGTTTGCTTTATACATTCTTAACTTGTCCACACGGGACAAATCTATGGGTTACCATACGATTGAATTTTCTCGTCGCGCAGACTATACGACGGTTGTTAGTATCGAGCTATACTGTCCGATATTTAACAACCTTCGTATAGTTCTAGGTCACGACGAGCATCGCACGTATGTTAACCGATAGACGGGGACTAAGTGGCGCTTTAGTTTCATATACGGGTATCGATGGGAATATGAAGGTTTCATATTATCATATATTGGTTTTAACCCGAACATCTCGAGTCGCTCTCTGATTATGCGTTTGTATGTATGTGTTCCGGCTGTCGGGGGTAGGCTTCTATCCCATTAAGAATGTATAGAGCGAACGCCCATCACTTGTGCTTTCAACCGTTTCGAGTAAATTTCGGCAGCACCTCCCCGCTGTTCTCCGAGTACACTGTAATAGAATAGATAATCATTTCAAAGCTGTGAAACAACGTTGAAATGAACATCTAATCTATCTTTGTACACGGAGAACCAGCGGAAAGGTACCGACGAAATATCTCGAAACGGATGAAAACACAAGTGAATGAAAGCGTTTGCTTTATACATTCTTAACTTGTCCACACGGGACAAATCTATGGGTTACCATACGATTGAATTTTCTTGTCGCGCAGACTATACGACGGTTGTTAGTATCGAGCTATACTGTCCGATATTTAACAACCTTCGTATAGTTCTAGGTCACGACGAGCATCGCACGTATGTTAACCGATAGACGGGGACTAAGTGGCGTTTTAGTTTCATATACGGGTATCGATGGGAATATGAAAGTTTCATATCATCATCGAGTATCATATATTGGTTTTAACCCGAACATCTCGAGTCGCTCTCTAATTATGCGTTTGTATGTATGTGTTCCGGCTGTCGGGGGTAGGATTCTATCCCATTAAGAAAAAATGGAGTGTATTTCGCTGTGAGAGACTCTTCAAAGAAATGGAGGAAGAAGCACTAAAGAAAAAAGAGAGAAAAATAAGAATATAAAGTTGAAACTAAAGTTGAGCTATCCGCTGAAATCATAAAGCATAGGAAAGTTGATTGAGTCTTGATCTATTGCTCTTTCTTTGCATTATCTCGTATGTCCATTTATAGATTTTAATGCCACATGAGATGTAATCAGTCAGCTCCCTATGGTTGTATTAATGTCAGCTCTTACACAATATGGGTATCTGCCTTACGATTAAGACAACTATGGAATATGTTAATTTAAAATGTAAGGCTAGCTTTCTATGTATTCTGAGGGACTGCTTGCATAGAACTTAGCTTGATCCTCTCAATTATTACACATAAATATGCTGACATGCCTCTCATAACCCTAACCCCAGCCCCACAGTAACCCTAACCCTAGCCCCAACCCTAACCCCAGCCCACCGTAACCCTACCCCAGCCCCACAGTAACCCTAACCCTAGCCCCAACCCTAACCCCAGCCCATCGTAACCCTACCCCAGCCCCACAGTAACCCTAACCCCAGCCCCACCGTAACCCTAACCCCAGCCCCACCACAGCAGCAGCCGAACCCCAACCCTAACCCTACCCCGACCCCGACCCCGACCCCGACCGCCACCGCGCCCCTGCCCAAACCTAACTCTCGCGCGCGCAACCCAGACCCAGCCATGAATAATCCAAAAATGCTTTAATTTACCTCGAGATTTATACCTGAACGGGCGGTGGCGACGACGGCGTCGAATTGGCGAAGAAACCGGCGGTGGCGACGACGGTGGCGACGAAACTGGCGGTGGCGACGAGGATGGCGACGAAATCGGCGGTGGCGACGACGGCCGGCGACGGTGGCGACGCGACGATGGCGATTTAGGGTTTTTCGCGCGCGTTTGAGGGAGAGAGAGAAAATGAGCGTAGGCTTTTCGATCTGGATTTGTTTTAAATCGATATTTACTTGCCCCTACGGATATGTCCGTAGGTCCTTTGTTTGCGCCACCGTAGGGGCAAACACCAAATTAAGAATTAAATTTTTTATTCTTGAAAGTCAGTGCCCGTAGGGGCAACCCTTTAGCCCTACGGATTAATCCGTAGGGCCAAGTAAAATCTGCCCCAACGGATAATCCCATCCGTAGGGGCAACCCCCTATTTTACTAGTGACCCATTACCTCGGATTTTGGCCGGCGACACATAGAGGAAATCCAAGCTCGCCGGATTTTTAGGGGATTGGGGTGTTGAGTTTTTCAGGGTATCTCTCTGTTTATATTTTGGGTTGTTTGGTATTGTTGGTTCTGTTAGTTATCTAGTATATAAAATTTCAAAGCTAATATCAATTTATATATGTGCAGTATAGGAAAATGGTTAGTTTTATGACATTTAGCCTACTGAATTTGAATTTGGAACCACTATCTGTAATCACTAGAAAAACTAGCAAGACCAAAACTATAATGAGACAACTAGAGAACTTCACTCAAAACACCAGCCCCAAACTCCCTAATCCATCCGGTGACATACCCATAAAATCCGGCGACGCCGGTCCCCTTGTGTCCTTTTGTGTTGGTTTTTCTTATGTGGCCCATTTTGGGTAGATTATGGTCTCTAGTATTGTTTGTGTTATCTAAATATTTACACAGTAAAATCTGGGAACGTTTTAGTAATGGTTTTATCAAATTTCGGATATTTACGATACAGAGTTTTCGTATTTTGATACTGCAGCTGAACCGTTAACGTTTATACGTTAACGACGAATTATATTGACGTTTTTGGGTTAAGTATATTGTAGGTTCTAACCTATGGATGCCTATCTTATTGTTTTGGTTTTTGATATGATATTTACGCCGATATTTCATAAATACGATTATAGGTAAGATTTCGATGATTTCCGAGACGAAGTTGGTGATATAGCAGCGTGGATTTCAGCAAGCTCTTTAAGTTAGTGAGTAGATTTATATCTTCGAGGGAAGTCGGGTGGATGGCGTATAGTACCCCCGCAACCTTAAAAATAGTATTATGATATATAGTAGTTTTAGAAATTTATTAAGATATGGATATTTGAATTAAATTGCATCTAGTACGATACTCATATGCATATAGTTTACGGATGGTTTGATAAGTTGGTACTGTAAGTTCACGTGGCCCACCCCGGTGCTTGCGGGGAGGCGGAAATGTTATGAAAAATCGGATTTTTACAACACTAGGCAACATGGACTATGCTAAAGGAGGGATCTTTGCTAAACAAAATTAACAAACAAGCTAAAAGAGTTAGCTACTCGGAAAGGGGGTTATACCTAGGTCTTCAAGTCCTTCTCTTCTTGCTCCTTGGAGTGAAAGAACGGGTTCTCCTTGTCGCCTTCTCTTGCCGAAGAAAGATCCACCCGAGGGCCTCTACCTTTGGCTCCAACTTCAAACTAGAAGTAACTAAGGTGCTTGGTGTGCTAAACCTAGGACCTTAGAAAGAGTAGAGAGTATTTTTGAGGGTTTTATCTCAAGCTCAAAGGGTTCTCAACTCATGAGAGGGGAGAGCTAGAGAGAGAGGAAGAGGAGGAGAGAGAATCAAAATGATAGAATGAGAATAGTTTTACAACCATAACAATATATGTGAATTATCTAATTAATAATATTAATCCAAAACGAAAAAGGTGATGGTTGGTTTGATGAGACCATTATCATATCACATTAAATATTTTTTGCAAAGATCAAAGAGCATCTTTGGAGTGTAATGATGATGGTCAATGTTTCAACCATGGTCAACAAGTCAACCAAGGTCAACAACCCTAACCATGACACAATTTCATTTAATTAATATTATTAATTGATATTTCAAATGTCCATTAGGGTTTGGAAAAAGACAACTGTCAACTGTGCATACACACCCCTTTCGAAACCCTAATGAAAATCCTCTTCCTCCACCTCAATCAACTGTGCATACACACCCGCATTCGTGTTCCGAGAAACACGAATACAAAGAGATAAAACCAATCCCAAATCATATACTAGGATCCGGCTTAAACTAAAGCCCGCTAGTATAAGCTGTCCGGAAACCAAACATGCACAAGTGCGCGGATGTGAACGAACCCCGTCGTAAAACCATGCGATCTTTACTCATTTTGCCTATCGGCGAATAACCCTCTGTGTGGGACTCTAAAGACTCGGCACTACGCTGGCAGTGGATTTAACCACAGACCGCAAGCGGCACTAGCTGTACGTAACGGTCCCCAGGTAGATGCCGATAAGAAGACAGACGAGGTGAATCCCATCTGAACTCCTACTGAGCCTGAATGTGACAGTCTCCGTACAGTCCGGTCTGTTCGTCTAAGAATATCGCATGACGGGCCTAGGGGGGCGGTAAACGTCAGTCCCCTAATAGCGGTACAAGTCGTGCCGGAGTGTAGCCCAGAACACCCTGAGATAACACTGGAAACCTACCAGTCTATCTCGCTTGCCCTGGCCAGGGACTTTGTGTAATGGCTCTCCTAGACACAGCGCGATATCAACCCCCAATACCGGGAGAGACGAATCCTGTCTAACCGTCACTGCCTCCAAGTGCTTCGGGACTGCACCCAAAAACTACCTGTTTGCACGACTCCTTTGAGCCATGGTAGGGTAGTAATCAAAGTACAGTGGGAACACACTCGAGGCGAAGTGACAGTGTCAAGTCAACGGACTAAGCTGTACTCATGTCATCTGGGAACTGATAACTGACGATAGGTATATTACCAACCAACAGTTCCCGACGAGTCCTGTCCAGTGTACTCATAACCTAACGAGCACCCGCATACTATCCCAAGTACGACGTACTGACGGCTGTGGGACAGACCGTCTCCCAAGCTGGGATGAGAAGCGCATACGCTAATCTACTCCGGAGTATCGATGCCCTGTCTCGATAGTCCTACGACTAGGGACCTGCATAAGGATGTGCTTGTGGATTACCCAGCCCCCACGAGTGTGACTGCCATCACAACGCTGGTAATCAAGCAAAGATCCTAAGGGCTCCACTAATGTGTAAAGGCGATATGCTAAAAGAAATACATGCACACATTAAAGAAGAAACAAACCAAGTAGCATACTACTATTTTGAGCAAGAATGTCAATACAAGGTTAATATCCCAAGCTTCCATCAAGTAATATACAATCTAGTATGATTCAGTAATGGACTCTAGGGCATATACACTAACAATCTCCCACTTGCCCTAAGGCCCTGTACTGGCGTATCGAAGACCTATCATCTCGATCAGCCGCTCGAACTGAGTCTGGGGTAAGGCCTTGGTGAATGGATCAGCAGTGTTATCTTCCGTAGCAACTCTTCGAACCTCGATCTCCTGGTGACCCACGATCTCCCTGATCAGGTGATACCGCCTCAAGATGTGCCTGGACTTCTGATGGGACCTGGGTTCCTTCGCTAAAGCTATAGCTCCGTTGTTGTCACAATACAACGGTATTGGATCAACAATGGTAGGAACCACCTGAAGCTCCGTGAGGAACTTCTTCATCCAGACAGCTTCCTTTGCGGCATCTGCAGCAACGATATATTTCGCTTCCATCGTCGAGTCAGCAACGGTTTCCTGTTTGGAACTCTTCTAACACACCGCCCCTCCATAGAGGGTAAAGACATAACCCGACATGGACTTGGAATCATCCTTGTCACTCTGGAAGCTGGAGTCAGCAAAGGCCTCGATCTGGAGGTCTTTTCCGCCATACACCAAGAACATCTCCTTAGTCCATCTCAGGTACTTGAGAATGTTCTTTACCGCTATCCAGTGTTTCTCCCCAGGGTTTGACTGATACCGGCTTACCACACTCAGTGCATAAGCTATATCTGGTCTGGTACACAACATCGCATACATTATAGAGCCTACCGCAGAAGCGTAGTGTATAATAGAGATGCGATCCCTTTCCAAATCAGTCTTGGGAGACATCTCTTTGGAGAGGGTGATCCCGTGACAAGCCGGTAGATTACCGCGCTTGGAATCTTCCATACTGAATCTTTTCAGTATGGTGTCGATGTACATGGACTGTGAAAGTCCTAATATCCTCTTGGATCTGTCATGATAGATCCGGATCCCCAGAATGTAAGAGGCATCACCCAGGTCTTTCATGGAGAACCTGTGTAACAAGAACCCTTTGACATATTGTAGCATAGGAATGTCATTTCCTATCAAGAGAATGTCATCCACGTATAAAACGAGGAATACTACAGTTCTTGCTACAAATCTACTATAGATGCATGGTTCATTTGGATTTTTGATAAAGCCAAATTCTTTGACCGTCTCATCAAAACAGATGTTCCAACTCCGCGATGCCTGCTTTAGTCCATAGATGGACTTAAGCAACTTACACACCTTTCCGTTGCTCCCACTCTGAATGAAACCCTCTGGCTGATCCATATAGACACACTCCTCTAAATTTCCATTTAGAAAAGTGGTCTTTACGTCCATGTGCCAGATCTCATAATCGTGGAAGGCAGCAATGGCAAGAAGGATCCGAATGGATTTCAGCATAGCCACTGGAGAAAAGGTTTCGTCATAGTCCAAGCCAGGTCTTTGACGGAAACCCTTTGCAACAAGTCTAGCTTTATAGGTCTCAACCTGTCCATCTATACCAATCTTCCTTTTGAAGATCCACTTATATCCTACGGGTTTTACCCTATCTGGAGCAATGTCCAACGTCCATACTTTGTTGGTGTACATGGACTCCATTTCGGTCCGCATTGCATCCAGCCATTTTACCGAGTCGACGCTCTGAATGGCCTGCTGGTAGGTAGTCGGCTCATCACTATCAATGATGCAATCCTCTCTATCCCCGTCTATGAGAAAACCGTAGTATCTCTCGGGCGGATGAGACTGCCTACTACTTCTGCAGAGCGGCGTAGGAATGTCCTGATCTTTCGAACCCTCTGGTTCTACTAAGCTTTCAGTAATAGCTCGTGGTTCTGGAATTTCTTCCAGTTCTACTGCGCTCCCACTTATCTGATTTTCCAAAAACTCAGTTTCTAAGAAGTGGGCATGACGAGAAACAAAAACCTTTTGTTCCTCTTCGCAATAGAAGAAATATCCCTTGGAGTTCTTTGGATATCCTACAAACTTGCACTGTACTGGGCGTGCCTCGAGCTTGTCCGCATGCTGCTTTTTGACAAAAGCTGGACATCCCCATGTCTTAATATGATTAAGATAGGGTCTCTTCCCACACCACATCTGATATGGTGTAGTAGGCACAGTCTTAGTTGGAACTCGGTTCAAAAGGCATGCAGCTGATTCTAGTGCATTTCCCCAGAATGATCGCGGTAACTCAGCGTTACTCATCATGGACCGTACCATATCCAATAGGGTTCGGTTCCGTCTCTCCGATACACCGTTATGTTGCGGAGTGTATGGAGGAGTATGCTGAGAGAGAATTCCATTCTCTTTTAAGTAATCTAGGAACTCGGCACTCAAGTATTCACCACCTCGATCAGATCTCAGTGTCTTAATACTTTTGCCTGTTTGTTTTTCTACTTCATTCTTATATTCCTGGAATTTTTCAAAGGCTTCGGATTTATGTTTCATCAAGAAGACATATCCGTACCTTGAAAAGTCATCCATAAAGGTAATGAAGTAAGAATAATCGCTTCGTACATGCGTAGACATTGGACCGCACACGTCGCTGTGTATGAGTCCCAAGAGCTCGCTCGCTCTTACTCCGTATCCAGTGAACGGAGTCTTTATCATCTTTCCTTTAAGACAGGATTGACAAGTTGCATATGATTAATATTCGAACGGATCCAAATATCCTTCTGTATGTAACTTCGTCAACCTTCTCTCATTGATGTGACCCAGTCTACAATGCCATAAGAAAGTCTGATTTGTTTCCGGAGACTTTCTTTTGTGTGTATTCTGGACATTGAAAATCTGTGGTTGGTTTAATACGTATATACCATTGCTTAATGTACCTGACCTAATCAGAACTTGATTAAGGTGAATGTTTACAACATTACTTACAAACGCAAATTCATAACCTTCTTTAGAAATTAAATATACAGAAATGATATTACAAGTTGCATTGGGTACAAAAAAGTAATTACGTAAAACCAAAACATGTCCATCTGACATTCCCTGGTGATAGTCCCCTACGGCCTCAGCATCCATGCTAGCTCCGTTTGCAACTTTGAGTGTCATGTCACCTGCTTTCGAAAACCTACGCTTTCTCAATGCCTGCCAAGAATTACAGATATGAGATCCTGATCCGGTATCCAATACCCAGGACGTAGAGTTTATTGATAGACAGTTTTCAATAACATACACACCTGAAGCTGAAGCCGCAACCTGCTTCAGATCCTGTGTTCTGGCTTTCCAAGCCCTGCAATCTTTCTTCCAGTGTCCACTCTTGTGACAGTAAAAGCATTCTTCCTTATCCATAAGCTTCCCCGCTATCTGTGTTGCTTTTGCCTTTCCCTTCGTATCCACTTTACTAACACCGCCCCTTGGTTTGGCGGAGGTTTTCTTCTTCTTTCCCTTGGCTTTCGCCCTGGACCTAGAAGAGGAAGATCCTCCTACAAACAAAGTGGATGTTTCCCTACCTTTCTGTAAGGTGCCCTCTGCACTCCTCAGCATGTTGAGGAGTTCTGAAAGTTCAACTTCCTTTTCCTGCAAGTTGAAGTTCAGGATGAACTGGGCGTAAGGGGAAGGAAGGGACTGAAGAATCAAGTCCGTATAGAGCTCATTCTCCAACGTGGTCCCAAGGTCCGCGAGCTCCTCTATGTAGCCAATCATCTTAAGCACGTGTTCCGCTACCGATGATCCGACGGCCTATCTTGCTGAAAACAACTTCTTCGACACTTCGTATCTGGCGATACGGGGTTGCTCTCTATACAGTTCTTTTGCTTGGAGAAATATGGATTCGAGGTCCATATTCTCGTGCCTCCTCTGATGTTCATTGTCCATAGAGGCAAGCACGAGGCACTTGGCCTTCGCGCAGTCGATTTCCCAGGTTATAAGTCCACGTTGCTCATCCCGGTTCTTATGGGGAGGCGGAAACAACGAAAAACAATGATTTGGCGCAGGGAAACATGGACTTAAAGCACGGGTCTTTGCTAAACTAGTAACTAGTAAACTATGAGAGGCTTTAACTACTATGCTGTAGAAAGTATACCTCACGAAACCGGTCCTTCGGGTCTTCATCCCGCTGTCCCGCTCGTCTATCCAAGCTCCAAGTGTCGATCCGGACCTTGGGCACCTCCGCGGCCTTCTTGAGTCGAAGACGATCCACCCGAGAGATGTACACCGAGCTCCACCTCGAGCCGAGGCAACTAAGGCAAAGAGATTGCTAGTCAAGAAGCCCTAGGATGTGTAGAGGAGATGTATGGATGTGTTTGTCTTGTGGAATCCTTTTTCTCTCAACACATGAGATCAAAGGAAGAATCAAGAGGAGGAAGAAGGAGGAGCAACCATGGAAATGTTTCTCATTTCTTTTCTATGAGAGAGAATGAGAATCAACAAATGAAAAGCTTAACCAAGAGAAAACACAACCATGGTTGCAATAATACTCATTTTCATCATTACTAATCTTATCATGATAAATTTGATGGCACTAATGACATGACCATTTTCATAACAAAAAGGAAAAAGAAAACCAAAGAATACTTTAGACCTTTCAAGAAGATCCTAGTCAACTTTGGTCAAACGGTCAACAAAGTCAAGATGGTCAAATGGTCAATGTAATTAGCCATAACAAAATTATCAATAAAAGGATTAGTAAATAATGTCCCCGGCTCATAATGGTTTTGACCGAACCAACTGTCAAAACCCTAATGAGGCACCTCCTCCTTCTCCACTCCGCAAATCTGTGCATACACACCCGCATCCGCATTCCGTAGAATGCGAATGCACATAAGAAAAAACAAATCCATCTGTGCAATACTAGAATCCGGCTTAAACCAAAGCCCACTAGTATTGCCTGTCCGAATAGCATACGCACACAAGCGTACGCAAGTGATCGCAGCCCTGCCGTAAAACCATACGGCCTCTACACGTTTCGCTCAGAGCAGGGAAACTCTCTGTGTGGGACTCTAAAGACTCGACACTACGCTGGCAGTGGGATTAACCACAGACCGCAAGCGGCACTAGCTATACGTAACGGTCCCCAGGTAGATGTCGAAAAGAAGGCCGATGAGGTAAACCCATCCGAACTCCTACTGAGCCTGTATGTGACAATCTCCGTACAGTCCGGTCTGTTCGTCTGATACATCGCATGGCGGGCAGAGGGGGGTGGTGAACGTCAGTCCCCTAATAGCGGTACAAGTCGTGTCGGAGTGTAGCCCAAAACACCCTGAGATAACACTGGAAACCTACCAGTATATCTCGCTTACCCTGGCCAGGGACTACTCGTGTAATGGCTCTCCTAGACACAGCGCGATGTCAATCCCCAATACCGGGAGAGACGAATCCTGTCTAACCGTCACTGCCTCCAAGTGCTTCGGGACTGCACCCAACTACTACCTGTTTACACGACTCCTTTGAGCCGTGGTAGGGTAGTAATCTAAGTACAGTGGGAACACACTCAAGGCGAAGTGACAGTGTCAAGTCGGCGGACTAAGCTGTACTCATGTCACCTGGGAACTGATAACTGACGATAGGTATATTACCAACCAACAGTTCCCGACGAGTCCTGTTTAGTGTACTCGTAACCTAACGAGCACCCGCATACTATCTCAAGTACGACGTACCGACGGCTGTGGGACAGACCGTCTCCCCCGCTGGGATGAGAAGCGCATACGCTAGTCTACTCCGGAGTATCGATGCCCTGTCTCGATAGTCCTACGACTAGGGACTTGTATAAGGATGTGCTTATGGATTACCCAGCCCCTACGAGTGTGAGCGCCATCACAACGCTGGTAATCAAGCAAAAATCTTAAGGTCTCTACTAATATGTATATAAGCGATATGCTAAAAGAAACACGTGCACATATTGAAGTAGAGACAAACCAAGTAGCATACTACTATTTTGAGCAAGATTGTCTATACAACTGTGAATATCCCAAGCTTCCATTAAGTAATCTACAAGCTAGTATGATACAATAATGGCCTCTAGGGCATATTCACTAACAATCTCCCACTTGCACTAAGGCCATGTACTGGCGTATTGAAGACTTATCATCTCGATCAGCCGCTCGAACTGAGTCTGGGGTAGGGCCTTCGTGAGTGGATCTGCAGTGTTGTTCTCCGTATTTACTCTCTTTACCTCGATCTCTCGGCGATCTACGATCTCCCTGATCAGGTGGTACCGCCTCAAAATGTGCCTGGACTTCTGATGGGACCTGGGTTCCTTCGCTAAAGCTATAGCTCCGTTGTTGTCGCAATACAGCAGTATTGTATCAACAATGGTAGGAACCACCTGAAGCTCCGTGAGGAACTTCTTCATCCAGACAGCTTCCTTTGCGGCATCGCAAGCAGCTATGTACTCCGCTTCCATAGTTGAGTCTGCAACGGTCTCCTGCTTGGAACTCTTCCAGCAAACCGCTCCTCCATTGAGGGTAAAGACATAACCCGACATGGACTTGGAGTCATCCTTGTCACTCTGGAAGCTGGAGTCAGCAAAGGCCTCGAGCTGAAGGTCTTTTCCGCCATACACCAAGAACATCTCCTTAGTCCTTCTCAGGTACATGAGAATGTTCTTTACCGCTATCCAGTGTTTCTCCCCTGGGTTTGACTGATACCGGCTTACAACGCTCAATGCGTATGCTACATCTGGTCTGGTACACAACATCGCATACATTATAGAGCCTACCGTAGAAGCATAGGGTATAATAGACATGCGATCCCTTTCCAAATCAGTCTTGGGAGACATATCTTTGGAGAGGGTGATCCCGTGACAAGCCGGTAGATTACCGCGCTTGGAATCTTCCATACTGAACCTTTTCAGTATGGTGTCGATGCACCTTGACTGTGAAAATCCCAACATCCTCTTAGATCTATCACGATAGATCTGGATCCCCAGAATGTAGTTGGCATCGCCCAGGTCCTTCATGGAGAACCTCTGCGACAAGAATCCTTTGACTGACTGTAGCATAGGAATATCATTTCCTATTAGGAGAATGTCATCCACGTACAATACGAGGAATACCACAGTTCTCCCTACAATCTTACTGTAAATGCATGGTTCATCTGGGTTTTTGATAAAGTCGAATTCTTTGACAGTATCATCGAAGCAGATGTTCCATATCCGCGATGCCTGCTTAGGTCCATAAATGGACTTGAGCAACTTGCACACTCTACCGCCGCTCCCACTCTGAATGAATCCCTCCGGCTGATCCATATAGGCGCACTCTTCCAAATTTCCATTTAGGAAAGCCGTCTTTACGTCCATCTGCCAGATTTCATAATCGTGGAAGGCAGCAATGGCAAGAAGGATCCGAATGGATTTCAGCATAGCTACTGGAGAAAAGGTCTCGTCATAGTCCAAACCAGGTCTTTGACGAAAACCCTTTGCAACAAGTCTAGCTTTATAGGTTTCAACCTGCCCATCTACACCAATCTTCTTTCTGAAGATCCATTTGCAGCCTACGGGTTTTACCCCTTCTGGAGCAAAGTCCAAAGTCCAAACTTTGTTGGTGTACATGGACTCCATCTCAGTCCGCATTGCATCCAGCTATTTTACTGAGTCGCCGCTCTGAATGGCTTGCTGGAAGATAGTAGGCTCACCATAATCCATGGTGCAATCCTCTCTATCCCCGTCTATGAGAAAACCGTAGTATCTCTCGGGCGGATGAGACTGCCTACTACTTCTGCGGAGCGGCGTAGGAATGTCCTGATCTTTCGAACCCTCTGGTTCTACTAAGCTTTCAGTAATAGCTTGTGGTTCTAGAATTTCTTCCAGTTCTATTGCGCTCCCACTTATCTGATTTTCTAAAAACTCGGTTTCCAAGAAGCGGGAATGACGAGAAACAAAACCTTTTGTTTCTCTGCGTAATAGAAAAGATACCCCTTGGAGTTCTTTGGGTATCCCACAAACTTACACTGTACTGAACGTACCTCGAGCTTGTCCGCATGCTGCTTTTTTACAAAAGCTGGACATCCCCATGTCTTAATGTGATTAAGATAGGGTTTCTTCCCACACCACATCTGATATGGTGTAGTAGGCACAGTCTTAGTTGGAACTCGGTTCAAAAGGTATGCAGCTGTTTCTAGTGCATAACTCCAGAAGGATCGCGGCAACTCAGCCTTACTTATCATGGAACGAACCATATCCAATAGGGTTCGATTCCTCCTTTCCGATACACCGTTGTGTTGTGGTGTGTATGGAGGAGTAAGCTGAGAGAGAATTCCATTCTCTTTTAAGAAGCCCAGAAACTCGGCACTCAAGTATTCACCACCTCGATCAGATCTCAGTGTCTTGATACTTTTGCCTGTTTGTTTTTCAACTTCATTCTTGTATTCCTGAAATTTCTCAAAGGCCTCGGATTTGTGCTTCATTATGAAGACATGCCCATACCTAGAGAAATCATCTGTGAAAGTAATGAAGTATGAATAACCACTTCGCGCATGTGTAGACATTGGACCACACACATCACTGTGTATGAGTCCGAAGAGCTCGCTCGCTCTTTCTCCGTGTCCAGTGAACGGAGTCTTTGTCATCTTTCCCATGAGACAAGATTCACAAGTGGCATAAGACTGGTACTCGAACGGATCCAAGTATCCTTCTTTATGTAACTTTGTCAACCGTGTCTCATTAATGTGACCCAGTCTACAATGCCATAAGAAAGCCTGATTTAATTCCGGAGACTTTCTTTTAAGTGTGTTCTGTACACTGAAGACCTGAGCTTGATTCAAAACGTATATACCGTTTTTCAATGTACCTGACCCAATCAGCACTTGATTTAGGTGGATGTTTACTACATCGCTTACAAAAGTAAAATCATATCCTTCCTTAGAAAGTAAGGATACAGATATGATGTTACAAGTCGCACCTGGTACATAAAAACTGTTACGCAGAATCAATATCTGCCCAGTTGTCAGTCCTAGATGATATTCCCCTACGGATTCAGCATACATGCTCATTCCGTTAGCAACCCTGAGATTCATATCACCTTTCCTGATAACTCTACGGTTTCTTAGAGCCTGTAACGAATTACAGATATGAGATCCTGATCCGGTATCCAATACCCAGGAAGTAGGGTTAACTGACATACAGTTCTCTATTACAAACACACCCGAAGCCGAAGCCACAACATGCTTCGAATTCTGGCTACTGGCTTTGCAAGCCCTGCAATCCTTCTGCCCATGTTCATTCCCGTAACAGTAGGAACATCCCTCTTTTACTACATCCATTACCAAAACTTCTGCCCTTCCCTTTCTTTCTACTTCCCTGGTTTCCTTCAGGGTAGTAGGTAGGGACTATTGAACTAAGTCAGCATCTGACCCGTTCTTCAACATGGTCTTCAGGTCCGTGAGCTCGAAAGAGCTGGTCTCTGTAAGGACGTTGCCCCCTACAGATGACCCGATAGCCAACCTCGCTGGAAGCAATTCGTTCGAGGTCTCATATCTTGCGATACGAGATTGCTCTCCATATAAATCTTTGTTATGGAGGAAGATAGAAACTAAGTCCATCTTCTCGTGCTGCCTCTGGTATGCACCATCAACTGAGGCTAACACGAGGCACTTGGCTTTCGCACAGTCTTTTTCCAATGTCCTGTGGATATGAATATCCGTGACAGGGGAAGCTGGACCTGAGACGGCAGGGGTTGGATTAGTTAAGGGCTGTCCCAGCTTGTCATGGGCAATGGACATCTGGACAGACTTTTGCCAGTCATAACAGTCAGATTCAGTCATTTTATTATCTAGATGTAACCTAGGTGCGGTCACTGGGTCGCTGCAATTAAGAGAGAGAGAAGAAAACACTCAGCATGATGCTCTTGCAAGTTTAGATTGGTTTTTAATTTATCTAAACAGGATGGCTCCCACTGTCTCTCGAATCCCTCCTCAAACCATAAAGGAAGAATTAGTCAGTATCAATCTCACCGTACAATACTTGCTTAACCGTTCAGCCAGGCCAGTGTCGGTACTTCGAGGGAGGTTTTCCAACGCTTTCGCGAAGTTCCTTAATTAAGTAACCTCTTTTCCCTGTGGGCGTAGCCCCGCTAACACCTTTCTAGACACCTACTTGGTTTATAGCATTGATCGTTAAGTGAAAAAGTTCCCGAGGAGTAGCATATACTCACAGTAGGATCGGGATCCAAATATAATCGCGTGATAAAACCGAAGGAATCCTACCAGAATCATCACACTCCAAATGGTATGCAGCGCTAGCAAGTTTCAGTACTTATGAAACTCCCGATGTGGATTTTTGCCCTATGCTCTTATGACCTTGACTTTGGCCAAGAAATCATAAGTCACATGTCAAGTTCTACCCGTCATTATCCAGGTTAATTTGAACCCACCCGCACATACCCTTGACTTTGGCCAACAAGGCAGTACGACTGTCCCAAACCAATGCATCTATCTATGCTACATATGAATACCCAATAGCTACCAAACACTGTGCCTTGACTTTGGCCAACAAACACAGCTTGAATACTATTGACTCTCCATACGAAACGACGGAGGGCTACGGATGGTTTTGGCGAAACCGTGAACGTAGTGAACTTGATATAATCGATGGAACGAGATAGATTTTAAAAGGGGTGGTTCAAGCTCCGCGTTTAAAATGCTGGTTTTTGAAAAGAACCGAGTGGTTTCCAAAGTGTTCCAACGACTTTTACTTGGTTTATTTTTGTTGGAGATAGTGCCCTCAGAGTCAATTATTGGATCACAGGAACGTGATTGCAATGATTGAGGGAGGACCTATGCCGGTAGGACAGTCTTACTCAAGATGATAGTATGCTATCTGGTTTATCTTTATCATCGTGTATTGCTTTAGGTGACTTTACGAGTCTCTATTACACGTTGATAGAGCCCCTAGGATTCTTGCTTGACTACCAGCAGTATGAGGACGATCATATACGTGAGAGCTGGAGTCTATAAGCACATCCTTAAAAGGTCCTTAATCGTGGGAGTTTTGAGACAGGGCATCGATACTCCAGAGTAGACTAGTGTATACAGTCGAGACCCCGACGAGGGGCGGTGGCCGGTCTCACAAGCCACTGGTGTCAGTTGGTTCACCTAAGATGTATACAGGTGCTCATTGGGTTATGAGTACACCGGACAGGACTCGCCGGGAACCTGCTAGTTGGTATTATACCAGACGTCAGATAGCAGTTCCCTGGTGACATGTGTACAGGTTAGTTCATCGACCTGAGATCGTCATTTGTCTCGTGTGAGTTCCCACTGTGCTTTGATTACTACCCTACCACGGCTCAAAGGAGTCGTGCAAACAGGTTTTAGTTGGGTACAGTCCCGAGCCACATGGAGGCAGTGAGCGGATCTGCAGGGGTTCGTCTCTCCCGGTATTGGGGGTGAGGTCGCGCTGTGTCTAGGAGAGCCAGAACATGAAAAGTCCTTGGCCAAGGCAGGAGATTTGCTGGTAGGTATTCTAGTAGTATCTCAGGGTGTTCTGGGCTACACTCCGACACGACTTGTACCGCTATTGGGGGTCTGACTTTTACCAACCCCTAGGCCCACCATGCGATGCTCATAGACGAACGGACCGGACTGTACGGATATTGTCACTGATAGGCTCAGTAGGGTGTCAGGATGAGTTCGCTCATCGACGTCCCTTTTGGTCAATAGCTGGTGGCCCGTCACGTATGGCTAATACCTATGACGTGCTAGTGGTTAAATCCACAGCCATAGTATTGACGAGTCTTTAGAGTCCACCACACACACAGTTACTCAAGTTTCGGGCGAAACGCTGTAGAGGCCGTATGGAGATATGGCAGGGTTCGATCAGATACGTGCGGTATTGCACGGATCGTGATCGGACGGATTTTACTAGCCGGTTTTGGCTTAAGCCGGATCCTAGTATTAGATAGTGTAGTTTTGTCTCTTTGCATTTGTGTTCAGTGGGAATACAAATGCGGGCATGTATTTGCAGTAGCGGGGTTTTCCTGTAATTTATTACGGGATCAGTTTTCTGAAGTTGCCAGTTTGCATTCCGTTCCGGCCGGTTTTCTTTTATTCCTTCACGGCCGGACTTTTTAATGGAGGGGATTAATTGCAAGTTTGCAATTAACTTATTTGATGAGAGGTTTCTTACATTTTTGTGGCATCATGATTGTTTATTCATCATGATATTCCTTTATGGTCTCATCCTTTGCCTTTTTGAGATTGGAAATGAAAAGATTGAATTGTGAGATGAGTGTGACCTTTTTCTTGCATTATCTTTTCTTTTCTCCTTTGGTTATTCAATCATTTTTTTTTCCACCCACCTCAATGAGAGGGCCGGCCATTTTCTTTTTGAGAAGAGGAGAGAGAGGTTTGATTGGGTGTATGGAAATTGATTCTCTTTTCTCATTTTGTATCAAAAGTTCATAAGTCTCTCCTAAGCTCTTTTCTCCTCCACATACCATGGCAACTTCAAATACCCTAAAGAGACAACCTACTACTCTAGTCTACAGCAAATCTTGGACGCGTCGGCTAGCCAACTTCGCGCCCGAGTTGCCTCGGTCAAGAGGTGGGAGCCCGTAAAAGATTCCGGCTACGTGGTGCCCTTTCCGACGAGGAGGAGATGAACGGAGTTTCCGCAGGAGATCGGAGTGGAGACGAAGACCGAAGGATACGGATCGCTTGGTATACTTCTTTACCCGTCTTTTAGTTTGCTAGTTGCTAGGTTAATGGCCCAATCCGGGGGAAAAGTGCGCGGTGGTGCCAGTTTGCTAGTTTGCAAAGTTTTTGTTTCCGCGTTTCCGGCGTCGGATCGTCCGCCGGGGCGCCGTCGCCGACTTACATTGGTATCAGAGCCACGCTATTAACCATGCCTAGCTTGCTCTTGTTTGTTTTGAACTCGATCGAACAAAATCCCCAAAAACCGTATTTTCAATGCATCGTGTTTCTGTCGAAATTTTTTCTGCTCCAAAATTTTTTCAGGTTGTTGCAGAATACTGTGCATGGAAAAATAAGAATTCTGGTAAAATTTTGTCGCGAGATCCGACTATACCGCCGCGGAACCGCGGCCAAACCCATGCTTGGGCCGCGGTTACGCCGCGCTTTTAACTGTTCATCGTGGCAAATTTTTCCAGAGGGATTTTGACATGGAAATAGGGATTTTGGGATATTCCTTTTGGGCCCAGATTTTCTGTAAGTGCTACAGTAATGCTTTGGGGCCCACTTGGTAATATTTGTTCGATCGGATATTTTAAACATGCCAGTTCACAGTATTTACATTATATCTGCCACCGTGAATGTCACTTGATCGGTAAATCCCGTCTAACTGCTATAGCCCGGTTAGATGGATTTGCGAACGTGACATTCACGTTGATGTTCTGTGTGTTGCTGTGATGTTGCGGATTGGTCGTGGGGATAGCCTGGTTGCAGTGGTAGTACAGTTTTGTTTTATATGTACATTTGATATTGCGGGGCGAGCGTCCGACATGTAGACTGCCGTCACTGCCTGTTTGTATTATTATTTTGGGGCAAGACCAGGTTGCGGTCGATGTACCCATTGTATGTATTTTTTACTTTCTGTACTAGGATTACGCCAAGGAGGAGTGCACGGATAGCCGGGTTCTAGAGGGCAATAAGCCCGCATCTCATGGCGTTGAGACGGAGGGGGCTTTACTCTAGAATTGGCACGATATTCGCCGCGCTCATAGGGGGTATAGGTTGATCCAGGAAGGGTGCCCAAGTTACCGGATTCCGTAAAGTGTGGGTGGTCCATTCACGTTGCTGAAGGGGGCTGCCTCGCTTCAGGTTTTGGCGGGTAACTTGCCGCGCCCGTAGGGGTCTAGGATTTTATTGCACAGGCTATCCACACGACCAGGGGAACGTCGGGTTTCAGTAGCGGCTCTATCAAACCCGGGGATCCCAGATATCTGTATTGTTTCTGTGATGTTGCATTTTATCACGCCTTGAGCAAAAATTATATATTATATATATACTAGTAGATGTTGTATATGTTTTGCATCCGCGCTAGTCCAGTCCCCGCTCTGTCGTTAGTTAAGTAACCTAACGGGTGATGACGGGACCCAGTGGCGAATGCGGATGGCATATACGTACATCATTATTTTCGTTCTTTTGTGGTGTGATCAATTGATGGGACTGCGTTGATTCCGATCAATGCAAGCTAAACAAACCTATTCTGATGTTGTTGGAACACTTTTTCAAAAAGCTGTTAGTGCAAGGGCGTTCTCTTTTGTTTTGCATCGTGGTATTCAGTTGGAATATCTTGCTCCTCAGTCGACGAGGCAAGGGCCGAGATCCCTTCACCGGGAGTGACCCCTTGGACAGAAGTTTGCGTCAGGGAAATAACTTCACTATAGCCGATTGCTTTTGCTTTGCATCGTGGTATTCAGTTGGAATATCCTGCACCTCATTCTACGGGGAAAGAGCCGAGATCCCTTCACCGGGAGTGACCTCTTCAGCAAAGGTTTTCGTCACTATATTTTTATAAAGCTATCAGTTCCTTCAACGATATCAAGTTCATTACGTTAAAGGTTTTCGCCAGAAACCATTCGTAGCCCTCCGTCGTTTTATATGGATAGTCAATAGTATTCAAGCTGTGTATGTTGGCCAAAGTCAAGGCACAGTGTTTGGTAGCTGTTGGGTATTCATATGCAGCATAGATAGATGCGTTGGTTTGGGACAGTCGTACTGCCATTTTGGCCAAAGTCAAGGGCTTATACGGGTGGGTTCAAATTAACCTGGATAATGACGGGTAAAACTTAACATGTGACTTATGATATGTTGGCCAAAGTCAAGGTCATAAGAGCATGGGGCAAAAATCCACATCGGGAGTTTCTAAAGAAACTGAAACTTGCCAGATATGCGCATACCTTCTGGAGTGTGATAGCGTGAGCGGATTCCGTCACGTTATCATGCGATGATAGTTGGATCCCGATTCCCACTGATGAGTTGGTTTACTCCTCGGGTGATCCCGGCTAATTCTTCTTTCAGGTTTGGGGAAGAATTTGACGTTACAGTGGGAGGTTTCCAGATTAGATAAAGTGATAACCATTCTGATCTAGGCTAGAGTGCACGCTGAGTGTTTCTTTTCTCTCTCTCTTTGGCAGCGACCATTGACCCGACCCTAGACTATGACTTTGTGACCAAATTAACCGAACCTTCTAAAACACTGGCTTTTGGATTGTCAGAGTTGCAGATCTCATTGCCACTCCTACTTTTACCCTTTTCTCCAGGACACCCCGTATTACTACGAACGTCCAGTTCCATTGGACAAAACCATCGTATGGTTATATACGAACTCGAAGGAATTCGAGGATGGTTTCTGGTTCTGGAGAAAACGAATAGGACTATTCAGTTGTCTTTTCCTTTTTCCTTCTCTCAGGTTACGAGTACTCCTTGGTTTAGGAGTAGTACACCTATTACGCAAATTGGATAGTCTTCTTCCAAACCATAGGCAGGTGCCGAACGGTAGGGAAAGAAGAAAACCAATTAGCCTGACGGTGGTGTACAGAAGGTATTAAGTTAAGACAAAGAAAGGGATTAGTAAGAGGGCAAAGTAAATTGCGACTGCTATTCACGACCAAACCAAGTATTTCTTCGCCAATCCTAAATCACCTTTGTATTTCTCCAGGACACTCCGTATCACTACGAAGATCCCAAGTTTATTGGATAATCCATCGTATGGTTATATATGAACTCGAAAGGAACTTGTTCCAGTTCGGGGATGGATCCTGGTTCAGGAGAAATAGGAATAAGGTTCATTCGGTTGTCTTTTATCTTCACCTTCTCTCGCATTGCGAGTGCTCCTAGGATTAGGACAGTACACCCATTATGCTTATTGGATAGTCTTCTTCCAAACCATAGGCTGGTGCCGAACGGTAGGGAAGGAAGAAAACCATTTGGCCTAAAGGGGTGTGCAGAAGGTAATGACTAAAGACATAAAAAGGGATTTGGAGAAGTGGCAAAGAATTATACGGTTACAGTCGTGAATCTGGATGATGGAAGAGGCATTACTAGGAATACCAGGATACCCCATCGAAACATTTCAATGTTTCAGTTTCACTGTGTAATGTTAAAAGAAAACTGATTTCCCAATTAGACACTTGCTCCAGGGTATGTATTTACCAGGTATGATTCTCACATCTGAGTGGGAGTAAGTTATTGGGAATTAGGTGATCATCCTCATTATATCGGGATTCGTTGTAATTGGTGATATTTGAGGAAGTCACCTGGGTTGTTTGCCAGTCGGCAAATATTTGGTTTTGAATATCCGTTGTTATGCACCAATTTCAAATTGATATATCTGTACGTCTATTTTTATAGAGTGATATATACCTTTCTGAAATTATGTCTATTACATTTACCTATATCAGTGGATGGTTAGGTAAGGAGCATTGAACAGCGGTGTAATTCTTCTTAACCATAAGTACAGTTTTCAACCTACGATACACAGTGAATGAGTTGTTAGACTCAGCAGACTTATACAGAGTATTGTATATTGTCCAGTGTCCATTAGGACAGAGGGGTTAGTCCTCTTACTATATTCTGTTTACTTTTAACTTCTCTAGTTCTTAGACATGTGTTTCGTAGAAACACAGGGTCTAAGTTTTGAGGAGTTATAGGTATAAGAATAAAGTAGAGAACCAGGTATTGCAAGTATCGGGATTCTTCAAGGTGATCGAAGATGTAGATACTTGTGTATGGTATTCAGTTGTTAGTAATGATTAAGAGAACTTCCTTCTTTTTCAGGTTACTCATAATTGGAAGCATTCCTAAGTTGAGTAACGCTGATCGGCCTCCTTCCATTTACTTGACATGCACTGGAGACAGGTGCATGATTTGAATCTGGTTCAATTAAATCAGTGCCTCTGTTTCTATATTGGATATAGAACAGTTCATATCTTGACTTTGTTAAGGTACGGGGAGTTGTCCAGCTTATGCTTAAAACCAGACTCTGGATAACTCAAGGCACGTTTCTGTAATGGCTGTTTATGGGTTGACCCGGGCTATGACGAGGGTTGACTTTCTACCATCTGGAAGATCAATAGTGATATTGTTCTTGACTCGCCACAGTTTTAATAAAAATGGATTTTTTTTTTCAGAAAACAGTAGTGGGAGTATGGTAGAACTGGAAGTGATTCCAGAACCGCAAACGATTACTGATGATTTGATAAGAACTTAAAGATTCAATCTGGTTTGACATTCCATTGGCCACTCCGCAGATAAAGTGGGTAACATCAGGCTCCCGAGAGGTACTTCGGTATGCTCAAGGACGGTGGCAGGGAGGTTCTTGTTTACCTAGACTTGCCATTGCTGTTGTTCCAGACTGTGAGACCCGGCAGGAGGATGAGTATAGCGTCGTTCTGAACTAGCTTTAGAAGTGTACGTCTATATGGCTCTGCCAGAGGGTTGTCGTGGTCAGTGGGAGCAGCGGAAGCATTGGTGGCTTATGTCTATTTATAGACTAAAGCAGATATAGCGGAGATAGATCATCTATTTCTGATGTGACAGTCATAGGTTTGACTTTATCAGAATAGGGGATGGATCTGTTAAGAAGGTAGTAGGGTGTGATGTCCTGGTATTTGATGACATACACAGAGCAGGAAGTGATATTCCTATACTACGATCGGTTATACTTTGGTCGTCACACAGTGGTTTCTCCACACAGGACTTGGATATTATATCAGACATTCTGGTTACTAGATCTATAGTTTTAGATCTAGATTTGGGTGGTTTCCCAATCAGGGTACTTAGACAGCATTCTATGAGTATTTAGAATGGACGACTCCTGGCACGGTAGTATACCTGCAGGTGATGGAGTCATCCTCTCTAAAGGTGTCTTACAGACTAAAGGGGAGAGGGATACGCATGATTGGCAGATCACTTGCTTAGGCAATTGAGTCAATCATGAGATGTCAAGTACCACACCACATGTTGTTCTTGCAGTAGATGCAATAAGTTGATATTAATCCAATCCTGGAGAAACAATCGGAAGCAGTTTTAGAACATAAGTTGATGTTCTAGGGATATGATAACAGCATTCTCCTTCGGGAGACAGTTATCATTCTAGGCTTCCAAGGTGACCTGGATGGCAGAGTGGCTGTCAGAGTTATAGTTTTCCCTCTGACGAGGGGCAGTATTTTGGACAGGTGGTCCAGGTGGATACTGAAGGAAGGCATGGCGCAGGATACTGATTAAGTTCAGTTGATGATACAGTCTAAGAAGTTTGGATTTGGAGTTCATTTATGAGCTAGGTCCCATCAGACATCCAGACACATTCTAAGACAGGTATTGCTCATTTCGGGAGATGGCTTTCTCCGCGAACTTGAGATAAAGAGAGACATAGAAAGAAACACCATAGCGGATCCACTCACTGAGGCTATTCCTCGAACGAAATAGTTTCGCAAACGAGCTTTGTGAGACTGACTAGTAGAGGAGTTGGGTGTTCGGTATCATACGGGTTGTGAGTATGCGACATCGCAATAATTAGCCTTGAGTGCAAGTAGGAGATTGTTGGAGATAGTGCCCTCAGAGTCAATTATTGGATCACAGGCACGTGATTGCAATGATTGAGGGAGGACCTATGCCGGTAGGACAGTCTTACTCAAGATGATAGTATGCTATCTGGTTTATCTTTATCATCGTGTACTGCTTTAGGTGACTTTACGAGTCGCTATTACACGTTGATAGAGCCCCTAGGATTCTTGCTTGACTACCAGCAGTATGAGGGCGATCATATACGTGAGAGTTGGAGTCTATAAGCACATCCTTAAAAGGTCCCTAGTCGTGGGAGTTTCGAGACAGGGCATCGATACTCCAGAGTAGACTAGTGTATACAGTGGAGACCCCGACGAGGGGCGGTGGCCGGTCTCACAAGCCACTGGTGTCAGTTGGTTCACCTAAGATGTATACAGGTGCTCATTAGGTAATGAGTACACCGGATAGGACTCGCTGGGAACCTGCTAGTTGGTATTATACCTGACGTCAGATAGCAGTTCCCTGGTGACATGTGTACAGGTTAGTTCATCGACCTGAGATCGTCATTTGTCTCGTGTGAGTTCCCACTGTGCTTTGATTACTACCCTACCACGGCTCAAAGGAGTCGTGCAAACAGGTTTTAGTTGGGTACAGTCCCGAGCCACATGGAGGCAGTGAGCGGATCTGCAGGGGTTCGTCTCTCCCGGTATTGGGGGTGAGGTCGCGCTGTGTCTAGGAGAGCCAGAACATGAAAAGTCCTTGGCCAAGGCAGGAGATTTGCTGGTAGGTATTCTAGTAGTATCTCAGGGTGTTTTGGGCTACACTCCGACACGACTTGTACCGCTATTGGGGGTCTGACTTTTACCACCCCCTAGGCCCGCCATGCGATGCTCATAGACGAACGGACCGAACTGTACGGATATTGTCACTGACAGGCTCAGTAGGGTGTCAGGATGAGTTCGCTCATCGACATCCCTTTTGGTCAATAGCTGGTGGCCCGTCACATATGGCTAATACCTCTGACGTGCTAGTAGTTAAATCCACAGCCATAGTATTGACGAGTCTTTAGAGTCCACCACACACACAGTTACTCAAGTTTCGGGCGAAACGCTGTAGAGGTCGTATGGAGATATGGCAGGGTTCGATCAGATACGTGCGGTATTGCACGGATCGTGATCGGATGGATTTTACTAGCCGGTTTTGGCTTAAGCCGGATCCTAGTATTAGATAGTGTAGTTTTGTCTCTTTGCATTTGTGTTCAGTGGGAATACAAATGCGGGCATGTATTTGCAGTAGCGGGGTTTTCCTGTAATTTATTACGGGATCAGTTTTCTGAAGTTGCCAGTTTGCATTCCGTTCCGGCCGGTTTTCTTTTATTCCTTCACGGCCGGACTTTTTAATGGAGGGGGGTTAATTGCAAGTTTGCAATTAACTTATTTGATGGGAGGTTTCTTACATTTTTGTGGCATCATGATTGTTTATTCATCATGAGATTCCTTTATGGTCTCATCCTTTGCCTTTTTGAGATTGGAAATGAAAAGATTGAATTGTGAGATGAGTGTGACCTTTTTCTTGCATTATCTTTTCTTTTCTCCTTTGGTTATTCAATCATTTTTTTCCACCACCTCAATGAGAGGGCCGACCATTTTCTTTTTGAGGAGAGGAGAGAGAGGTTTGATTGGGTGTATGGAAATTGATTCTCTTTTCTCATTTTGTATCAAAAGTTCATAAGTCTCTCCAAAGCTCTTTTCTCCTCCACATACCATGGCAACTTCAAATACCCTAAAGAGACAACCTACTACTCTAGTCTACAGCAAATCTTGGACGCGTCGGCTAGCCAACTTCGCGCCCGAGTTGCCTCGGTCAAGAGGTGGGAGCCCGTAAAAGATTCTGGCTACGTGGTGCCCTTCCGACGAGGAGGAGATGAACGGAGTTTCCGCAGGAGATCGGAGTGGAGACGAAGACTGAAGGACACGGATCGCTTGGTATACTTCTCTACCCGTCTTTTAGTTTGCTAGTTGCTAGGTTAATGGCCCGATCCGGGGTAAAAGTGCGCGGTGGTGCCGGTTTGCTAGTTTGCAAAGTTTTTGTTTCCGCGTTTCCGGCGTCGGATCGACGGCCGGGGCGCCGCCGCGGACTTACAATTTTCTTGCATTAGTTCTTTTAATGCGTCCCATCATTTAAATCCTACCATTGCAGAAAACAACCAAAATATGACGTACGCTTATGCATTCGCATTCGCCACGGGGCCCCGTCATCACCCGTTAGGTTACTTAACTAACGACAGAGCGGGGGCTGGGCTAGCGTGGCTGTAAAACATAAGAAACGCCTAAATAGTTATCATATATTGATATATAGCAATGATAGCCATTACAGATCACAGAATGAACACTTTGGATATAATAGGAATCCGCGATTCGTTCGAGCCTGCAACGAAAAACGGATTACACGGTCGCGATGAATAGCCAATACCCTACCCAAGACCCCTACGGGTGCGGCAAACTACCCGCCAAGTACCCGAAAGCGAAGCAACCTCCCTCAACACCATGAGTAGGCCACTCGGCACTTCGGGATACTCGGTAGTTTGTGCACCCCCTCCATGGGTCTATCATAGGAGCAAAAACAGTAAAAAGAATTATACAATGACGGCTACAACCCCGACCCGGTTGTGCGGCCATACAAATAATATTACATCAATTTACAAATTTTACAATGAATGAAAGAAAAAGAAACTCTCATCTCACACCCATACCCGGCTATTCATCCGCGACAATCCACCGAGTTCATATCCACAAACCATCAACATTACAGATCACAGATATGTATAACCCCCACTAATCGACTTATAGCGATTAGTAGACGTTTAATACATATATCACATCATAGATAATATCCATTAGCCAAAGTCTACGGAATATCGATCAAAATACGGATTTTTAACCACCCTAAAAGTCAATTTGCTCTCTGGAAAATCTGGGTGGAAAAAACATGCATTAAAAATCCAAAACATCCAAACTAAAACACTGCACAAAACCCTATCCAGTGACGAGTCAAAACCGCGGCGGAACCGCGGCAATGATCATGTCATTGCCGCGAACCGCGGCCGTTTGATCGATACACTGGATCGTTTTTCTGCAGTGTTTTCACAAAACCCTGAGACGATTTTTCATATATTTTAAATCACTTTTTGAGCAGTATGAAAATCGACAAAAACTAGAGGTTTTTGCGGATGTGTTTTGCGACTTTTTTCTGATCGATGTTCTAAACACTTTGCTAACTTACTAGTTTATGTTTAGCTAGGCTCTGATACCACTGTAAGTCCACGTTGCTCATCCTGGTTCTTACGGGGAGGCGGGAAACAACGAAAAACAATGATTTGGCGCAAGGCAACATGGACTTAAAGCACGGGTCTTTGCTAAACTAGTAACTAGTAAACTACGAGAGGCTTTAACTACTATGCTGTAGAAAGTATACCTCACGAAACCGGTCCTTCGGGTCTTCATCCCGCTGTCCCGCTTGTCTATCCAAGCTCCAAGTGTCGATCCGGACCTTGGGCACCTCCGCGGCCTTCTTGAGTCGAAGACGATCCACCCGAGAGATGTACACCGAGCTCCACCTCGAGCCGAGGCAACTAAGGCAAAGAGATTGCTAGTCAAGAAGCCCTAGGATGTGTAGAGGAGATGTATGGATGTGTTTGTCTTGTGGAATCCTTTTTCTCTCAACACTTGAGATCAAAGGAAGAATCAAGAGGAGGAGGAAGGAGGAGCAACCATGGAAATGTTTCTCATTTCTTTTCTATGAGAGAGAATAAGAATCAACAAATGAAAAGCTTAACCAAGAGAAAACACAACCATGGTTGCAATAATATTCATTTTCATCATTACTAATCTTATCATGATAAATTTGATGGCACTAATGACATGACCATTTTCATAACAAAAAGGAAAAAGAAAACCAAAGAATACTTTAGACCTTTCAAGAAGATCCTAGTCAACTTTGGTTCAAACGGTCAACAAAGTCAAGATGGTCAAATGGTCAATGTAATTAGCCATAACAAAATTATCAATAAAAGGATTAGTAAATAATGTCCCTGGCTCATAATGGTTTTGACCGAACCAACTGTCAAAACCCCTAATGAGGCACCTCCTCCTTCTCCACTACGCAAATCTGTGCATACACACCCGCATCCGCATTCCGTAGAATACGAATGCACATAAGACAAAACAAATCCATCTGTGCAATACTAGAATCCGGCTTAAACCAAAGCCCACTAGTATTGCCTGCCCGAACAGCATACGCACACAAGTGTACGCAAGTGATCGCAGCCCTGCCGTAAAACCATACGGCCTCTACACGTTTCGCTCAGTGCAGGGAAACTCTCTGTGTGGGACTCTAAAGACTCGACACTACGCTGGCAGTGGGTTTAACCACAGACCGCAAGCGGCACTAGCTGTACGTAACGGTCCCCAGGTAGATGTCGATAAGAAGGCCGATGAGGTAAACCCATCCGAACTCCAACTGAGCCTGTATGTGACAATCTCCGTACAGTTCGGTCTGTTCGTCTGATACATCGCATGGCAGGCCTAGGGGGCGGTGAACGTCAGTCCCCTAATAGCAGTACAAGTCGTGTCGGAGTGTAGCCCAAAACACCCTGAGATAACACTGGAAACCTACCAGTATATCTCGCTTGCCCTGGCCAGGGACTACTCGTGTAATGGCTCTCCTAGACACAGCACGATGTCAACCCCCAATACCGGGAGAGACGAATCCTGTCTAACCGTCACTGCCTCCAAGTGCTTCGGGACTGCACCCAACTACTACCTATTTGCATGACTCCTTTGAGCCGTGGTAGGGTAGTAATCTAAGTACAGTGGGAACACACTCGAGGCGAAGTGACAGTGTCAAGTCGGCGGACTAAGCTGTACTCATGTCACCTGTGAACTGATAACTGACGATAGGTATAATACAAACCAACAGTTCCCGACGAGTCCTGTCCAGTGTACTCGTAACCTAACGAGCACCCCGCATACTATCTCAAGTATGATGTACTGACGGCTGTGGGACAGACCGTCTCCCCCGCTGGGATGAGAAGCGCATACGCTAGTCTACTCCGGAGTATCGATGCCCTGTCTCGATAGTCCTATGACTAGGGACCTATATAAGGATGTGCTTATGGATTACCCAGCCCCCACGAGTGTGAGCGCCATCACAAAACGCTGGTAATCAAGAAAAAATCCTAAGGGCTCTACTATTATGTATATAAGCGATATGCTAAAAGAAACACGTGCACATATTGAAGTAGAGACAAACCAAGTAGCATACTACCATTTTGAGCAAGATTGTCTATGTTCCCACCAAAAATTTCTGCGCAAAAGAGTCCAAGGTATCAAATGGCAGCGATACGCTTAAGGAAATACGAACCAGTATCTTCCGGGCTGTTTTTTGACAAACTCCCGAATGAGAAATGGATAAATTCTATTTGTATCGAAAGCGTCTCGATAAAACCTTCGATTTGATATATTATGGGCCTCATAATTCATTCGGGATCAAAAGTTATGAGGAATTACGTGTCCACACGTGATGGGCCTTTAAAAACCCGCTGGAGGAGTTAAAAAATATAATAAAAACTCAGAAAAGACCCCAATGGGGCATCACGTGCTCACACGTGACCATGGGTCACGTGCAGACACGTGATGGGCTTTTAAGGCCTCGAAAATAATGAATAGAATTAAATTCTAAAATCTGTTCCCTGATTAAAAATCAGGAATCACGTGCTCACACGTGACCAATGGTCACGTGTTGACACGTGATGGTTAAAACTGAAGCGTAAACAAACAGCTGAAGGAAATACCTCAATGAGGTGTCACGTGCTCACACGTGACCAATGGTCACGTGTTGACACGTGATGGTTACAACTGAAGCGTAAGCAAACACTGAGAAAAGGACTCAATTTGGGGTCACGTGGCA